>SSSL01000087.1:0-29395 GCA_008086715.1 Sitobion miscanthi
TGGCGAATTGAATCAAGCATATACACACCTTAGAACGACGTACAATTTAACGGGAATGTACTTTAGATTTCAACAATCATTTTATATACAAAAGTATACGAAAATCGTTGTACTTTTTATGAATACTGTCTAATACTTATATTTATTAACCTACGTCCTACCCCAGAGAGCATTTTTTTTTTTAAAATTGTAATTATTACATTATAATCACTTATACTATTAATAAAAATAAAATTTATAAATATTATCATAAAAAAATGCTTTCACAGATATATATAATTGTCAGTCTTACATGCTCCAATTTAAAGGTTTTATAATCATTTTGTTTGATAAATTATGGCGAATTGAGTCAAGCATATACACACCTTAGAACGACGTACAATTTAACGGGAATGTACTTTAGATTTCAACAATTATTTTATATACAAAAGTATACGAATATCGTTGTACTTTTTATGAATATTGTCTAATACTTATATTTATGTACCTACGTCCTACTCCAGATAGCATTTTTTTGTTTAAAAATGTAACTATTACATTATAATCACTTATACTATTAGTAAAAAGGTAATTTATAAATATTACCATAAAAACTTTCTGTCTGGGATACATAACAATTTCATACATACATGCTCAAATTTAAAGATTTTATAATCATTTTGACTGAAAAATTATCGCGAATTGAATCAAGCATATACACACTTTAGAACTACGTAAAATTTAACGGGGTGTACTTTAGATTTCAACAATATTTTTATATACAAAAGTATACAAAAATCGTTGTACTTTTTATGAATATTGTCTAATACTTATATTTATGTACCTACGTCCTACCGCAAAGTGCATTTTTTTGTTTAAAAATGTAACTATTACATTATAATCACTTATACTATAAGTAAAAAGTAAATTTATAAATATTATCATTAAAAATGCTGTCTAGCATTCATAAAAATTTCATACATACATGCTCCAATTTAAGGATTTTATAATCATTTTGATTGAAAAATTATGGCGAATTGAATCAAGCATATATACAGCTTATAACTACGTAAAATTTAACGGGGATGTACTTTAGATTTCAACAATCATTTTATATACAAAAGTTCACAAAAATCGTTGTACTTTTTATGAATATTGTCTAATACTTATATTTATGTACCTTTGTCTAACCCCAGAGAGCATTTTTTTGTTTAAAAATGTAACTTTTACATTATAATTACTTATACTATTAATAAAAATAAAATTTATAAATATTATCATAAAAAAATGCTTTCACAGATATATATAATTGTCAGATTTACATGCACCAATTTAATGATTTTATAATCATTTTGACTGAAAAATTATCGCGAATTGAATCAAGCATATACACACCTTATAACTACGTAAAATTTAACAGGGATGAACTTTAGATTTCAACAATCATTTTATATACAAAAGTACACAAAAATCGTTGTACTTTTTATGAATATTGTCTAATACTTATATTTATGTACCTACGTCTAACCCCAGAGAGCATTTTTTTTGTTTAAAAATGTAACTATTACATTATAATTACTTACTTATATTCTATTAGTAAAAAGGTAATTTATAATATTATCATAAAATTTCTGTCTGGCATACATAACAATTTCATACATACATGCTCAAATTTAAAGATATTATAATCATTTTGACTGAAAAATTATCGCGAATTGAATCAAGCATATACACACTTTAGAACTACGTAAAATTTAACGGGGTGTACTTTAGATTTCAACAATCATTTTATATACAAAAGTATACAAAAATCGTTGTACTTTTTATGAATATTGTCTAATACTAAAATTTTGTACTACGTCTTACCCCAGAGAGCATTTTTTTGTTTAAAAATGTAACAATTACATTACAATCACTTATACTATTAGTAAAAAGGTAATTTATAAATATTATCATTAAAAATGCTGTCTAGCATTCATAAAAATTTCATACATACATGCTCCAATTTAAAGATTTTATAATCATTTTGATTGAAAAATTATGGCGAATTGAATCAAGCATATATACACCTTATAACTACCTAAAATTTAACGGGGATGTACTTTAGATTTCAACAATCATTTTATATACAAAAGTAAACAAAAATCGTTGTACTTTTTATAAATAATGTCTAATACTTATCTTTATGTACCTACGTCCTACCCCAGAGAGCATTTTTTTGTTTAAAAATGTAACTATTACATTATAATCACTTATACTATTAGTAAAAAGGTAATTTATAAATTTATCATAAAAACTTTCTGTCTGGGATACATAACAATTTCATACATACATGCTCCAATTTAAAGATTTTATAATCATTTGACTGAAAAAATATCGCGGAATTGAAATCATGCATATACACACTTTAGAACTACGTACCCAATTTAACGGGGATGAACTTAATTTAACAATCATTTTATATACAAAAGTAACAAAATCTGATACTTTTATGACTATTGCTAAACTTATATTATGTACCTACATCTACCCCAGAGAGCATTTTTTTGTTTAAAAAGTAAACGATTACATTATAATCAATTATTACGATTAGTAAAAGGTAATTATACATATACCATAAAACTTTCTGGGCTGGGCTACATAACAATTTCAACATAAATGATAAAATTTAAAGAGTTTATATCATTTGGACTGAAAATTATCGCGATTGAACAAGCATATACACACTTTAGAATACGTAAAATTTAACGGGGTGTACTTTAGATTTCACAATCATTTTATATACAAAAGTATACAAAAATCAGTGTTACTTTTATGAAATATTGTCTAATACTAATTTTGTAAACGTCTTACCCCAGAGAGCATTTTTTTGTTTAAAAAATGAACAATTACATTACAAGAACTGATACATTAGTAAAAAGTAAATTAAAAGATTACCATATAAAAATGCGTCTGGCATATAATTTAAAAATTCATACATACAGATCCAATTTAAAGATTTTATAATCATTTGGATTGAAACATTATTGGCGAATTGAATCAAGCCATATATATACACCTTATAACTACATAAAATTTAACGGGATGTAATTAGTTGCAACAATCATGTTATATCCAAAAGTAACAAAAATCGTTGTACTTTTTATGAATATAACTAATACTTATATATGACCTACGTCCTACCGCAAGAGCATTATTGTTTAAAATGTAAACTATATCCATTATATCACTTATACTATTAGTAAAAAAGTAATTTATAAAATAAATATATCATAAAAAATGTGTCACGATATATATAAGTGTCAGAATTACATGCTCCAATGAAGAGTTTAATCATTTGAACTGAAGAAAAGAAATTATCGCGAATGATCAAGCATATACACACTTTAGAACTACGTAAAAGTTAAACGGGGTGTACTTTAGATATCAACAATCATTTTTATATACAAAAGTATACAAAAATCGTTGTTACTTGTTATGAAATCTGTCTACTACTAAAATTTTGTACCGACGTCCACCCCCAGAGAGCTTTTTTTGTTTTAAAATGTACAAATTTACATTACAATCACTTATACTATTAGATATTAATTTAAAAGGTTAATTTATAAAATATTACCCTATAAAAAATGTTGTCTGGCATCTATAAAAAGTCATACCATACATGATCAAATTTAAAGATTTATACTCATGTTTGATTGAAAAAAAGTATCACGAATTGAATCACGCATTATGACCACACGTAGAACTACGTACAATTTAACGGGGATGGGGATGTAACTGAGATTTCAACAATCATTTATATACAAAAGATACAAAAATCTTTATACTTTTTATGAATATGTCTAATACTGATATTATTGTACTGACGTCGTACCCCGAGAGCATTTTGTTGTTTAAAAATGGAACTATTACATTATAATACGTATATATTAGTAAAAAAAGGTAATTTATTAAATAAGTATCATAAAAAACTTTGTCTGGAATACATAACAATTTCATTACAGACATGCTCAAAATTTAACAGATGTTATATCTTTGATTGAAAAATTAGCGAATTGAATCACGCATATACACACTTGAAGACGTTCGTACAATGTAACGGGAATGTATGTAGATTTCACCAATCAGTTGATATACAAAAGTATCCGGAAAATCGTTGTACTTTTTATGAATTACTGTCTACGACTTAGAGTTTATTAACATACGTCCTACCCCAGAGAGCATTTTTTTTAAAATTGCATTATTACATTATAATCACTTATACTATTTAGTTGAAAAGGTAATTTATAAATAGATGTACCAGATAAAAAGGATGTCTGGCATATATAAAAATTTCATAATACATGATCCAATTTAAAGATTGATAATCATTGATTGAAAATTGATCGCGAATTGACTTCAAGCAATACACATCTTAGCAACTACGTACAATTTAACGGGGATGTACTTAGATTTCAAACAATCATTTTATATACAAAAGTAGACAAATATTTTAGGGATCTTTAGAATATTGTCTAATACTTATATTTAGTACCTACGTCTTACCCCAGGAGAGCATTTTTTGTTTTAAAATGAATATACATTATAATCACTTATTCGATTAGTAAAAATGTAATAATTTATAAATATTATCATAAAAACTTCTGTCGGGCAGACATAACCATTTTTCATACATACATGCTCAAATTGCAAATATTTATAACCTTTGAGTGAAAACTTATGGCGAATGAATCAAGCATATACACACCTCCTTAGAAACGACGTCAATTTAACGGGAAGTACTTTGATTTCAACAACTTCATTTCATATACAAAATAACGAAAATCATTGTACTTTATGAATATTGTCTAATTACTTAATGTAGGGTACCTACGTCCACTACAGAGAGCATTTTTTTGTTTTAAAATGTAACTATTACATCTAATCACTTATTAGATTAGAAAAAGTAAATTAAATTATTATCATTCAAAAATGCGTTGGCATAATAAAAAGTTCCTACATACATGCTCCATTTAAAGATTTTTATAATAATTTTGTATGAAAAATTATGGCGATGGAATTCAGCATATATACACCTTATAACTGAACCTAAAATTTAACGGGGATGTTACTAGAGTTCAACCAATATTTTATATACAAAAAAGATACAAAAACTTGGTACTTTTTATGCTATTACTCTGTCTTCTAAGACTTATCTTTTGTACTCCGTCCTACCGCAAAGGAGCAGTTTTGGTTTTAAAATGTAACTATTACATGATAATCACTTATACTATTAGAAAAAAGTAAATTTATAAATATTTCATCAAAACTTCTGTCTGGGATACATAAAAATTTTAATATATAACTTTCTCCAATTTAAAGATTTTATAAGCATTTTTGACTGAAAAATTATGGTGTGAATTGAATCAGAATTATACACACCGTATAACTACGTTAAAATAAAATTAACAGGGATTGTACTTTAGATATCAACAATCATTTATATACCAAAAGGTATACCAAAAATCGTTTGTACTTTTTATGAATATTGTTAATACTAAAATTTTGTACCTACGTCTTACCCCAGAGAGCATTTTTTTGTTTTTTGAAAAAGTAACAATTAAATACAATTCACTTGATAACGATTAGAAAAAGGGTAATTTAAAATATACCATATAAAAATGCTGTCTGGCATATATAAAAATTTCATACATACATGATCCAATGTAACTTTTATAATCATGTTGATTGAAAAATATCACAATTGATCAAGCAATACACACCCCTTAGAATACGTACAATTTAACGGGATGTACTTTAGATTTCAACAATCATTTATAACAAAAGTACAAAAAATCTTAGACTTTTTATGGAATATGTCTAATATTAATTTATGTACTACGTCTTACCCCAGAGAGCATTTTTTGTTAAAAATGAACATTAAATTATATCACTTATATTATTAGGATAAAAGGTAATTATAAATATATCATAACAAACGTTCTGTCTGGCATACATTAACATTTTCCAGACAATACAGCTCACATTTAAAGATTCTAAAGTCATTTGATTAAAAATTATGGCGAATTGAATCAAGCCATATACAAACATTAGAACGAAAGTTACAATTATAACGGGAAGTACTTTAGATTGAAAACAATCATTTTATATACAAAAAGTATACGAAATCGTGGCTTTTTATGAATACTGTCTAATACTTATATTGATTAAACCCTACGTACTACACCAGAGAGCATTTTTTTTTATAAAATTGTAATTATTAACATTAATCACATTTATACTATTAGTAAAACAGTAAATTGATAAATATTATCATTAAAATGCCCTGTCTAGCAATCATAAAATCATAAATAATGCTCCAATTTAAAGATTTTATAATCATTTTGATTGAAAATTTGTCGCGAATTGAATCAAGATCAAGAATATACACACATTATAACTACGTAAAATTTAACGGGACGTTGTACTTTCGATTTCACATCATTTTCGATGATACAAAAGTATAATCAAAAACGTTGACTTTTTATGAATACTGTCTAATAATATATTTGCACTACGTTCCTACGCCAAAGAGCATTTATTTTGGTTTAAAAATGTAACTAGATTTATAATCACTCTTATCCTATTAGTAAAAAAGTAAATTTATAAATATGACATAAAAAAAATGCTGTCACAGATATATTAATTGTCAGTCAGTTTTACTGCTCCAATTTTAAAGGTTTTATAATCATTTGTTGACTAAAATTATGGCGAATTGAATCAAGCATATACACACTTATAACTACGTAAAATTTAACGGAGTTGTACTTAGGATTTTAACATCATTTTGACAAAAAGGATACAAAAATAGTTGGTATTTTATGAAGACTGTCGAATACTATCTTTATGTACCTGACTGTCTTACCCAGAGAGCAGTTGTTGTTTAAAAATGTAAATTTACATTATAATCATGTATACTATTAGTAAAAAAGTAATTGAATAAATATTACCATGAAAAAAAGCTGTATGGCATATATAAAAGTTCCTAAGACATGCTCCAATTTAAAGATTCTTATCCTCATGTTGATTGAAAATTATGGCGAATTGAATCAAGATATACACACCTTATAACTACGGAAAATTTTTAAAGGGATGACTTTAGATTTCAACAATCATTGTATTACAAAAGTATACAAAAAACGTTTTGTAACTTTTTATGAATACTGTCTAATACTTATCTTTATGTACTAGGTCCTAAACGCAAAACGAGCATTTTTGTTTTTAAATATGTAACTATACATTATATAATCACGTATACTATTAGTAAAAGTAAATTTATAAAGAGGATCATAAACAAAATGCTGTCACAGATATATATTAATTGTCAGTCTACAGTGCAATGTAAAGATTTTATAATCAATGATTGAACATTATGGTGAATTGAATCACGCATATACACCCCTTAATAACTACGTTAAAAGTTAAAGGGGATGTACGAGATTTCAACAATCATTGTATGACAAAAGTATACAAAAATCGTTGTTACTTTTATGAATAAGTCTAAAATATTGCTTATGACCTAAGTCCTACCGCCAAGAGCATTTTTTTGTGTAAAATGTACGAGTACATAATAATCACTTTAGAATATTAGTTATTAAAGTAAAATTTATAAATATATCATAAACACTTCTGTCTGGATACATACAATTTTCATAATACATGCTCCATTAAAGATTTTATAATCCATTGATTGAAAATTTGTCGCGAAAATTGAATCAAGCATTATACACACCTTAGAACTACGTAAAATTTAACGGGGATGTACTTTAGATTTCAACAATCATTTTATATACAAAAAGTATACAAAATCGTTGTCCCTTTTTGTACTTTGTATGATATATCTAAATACGTATTGTTAATGTTCGACGTCCTACCCCAGAGAGATTTTTTTGTTTTTTAAAATGTAACTTTTACATTATATCACTTATACTATTAGAAAAAGTAATTTATAAATATTATCATAAAAAAATGCGGTATAGACTATATATAAGTGTCAGATTACATGCCCTCCAATTTAATGATTTATAATCATTTGACTGCAAAATATGGCGAATTGAATCAAACAGATACCATACTTATAACTACGTAAAATTAACGGGAGGTACTTTAGATTTCAACAATCATTTTAACAAACGAATACAAAACGTTTTGTACTTTTTAGAATATTGTCTAATACTGAATTATGTTCTACGTCTTACCCTGATGAGAATTTTTTGTTAAAAAATGTAACGGTTACATTATAAATCACTTATACTATTAGCAAAAGGAAATTTATAAAAATTATCATAAAAAAATGCTTGTTCTGGCATATATAAAAGTTCATACATAATGCTCCAATTAAAGATTTATAATTCATTTTGATTGAACAATTATGGCGGAATTAATCAAGCATATACACCCTTATAACTACGTAAAATTAACGGAGATTACTTTAGATTTCAACAATCATTTTATATACAAAAGACAACAAAAACGTTGTACTTTATGATGAAGACTGTCAATACTTATCTTTATGTACTTAGGTCCTACCGCAAAGAGCATTTTTTGTGAAAAATGGAACTATTACATTATAATCATTATACTATAGTAAAAAGAAATTATAAAATAGTATCATAAAAAAATCTGTCACAGATATATATAATGGTCAGTCTTACATGCGCCAACTTTAAAGGTTTATTAATATTTTGTTTGATAAATATGGCGAATGAATCAAGCAATATAAACACCGTATAAAATACGCGTAAAATAAAAACGGAAGATTACTTATATTTCAAAAATCATTTGATATACAAAGTATACAAAAATCGTGTACTTTTTATGAATATTGTCGATACTTTTATATGTATGAACCTACGTCTACCCCAGAGAGCATGCTTTTTGTTTAAAAATGAACCTAGACATATAATCCTTTAACTATTAGTAAAAAGGTAATTTAAAATATTACCATAAAAAAAGGCTATGTCTGCATCTATAAAGTTCATACATACATGCTCCAATTAAGATTTATAATCATTTTGATTGATAAAAATATGGCGAATTGATCAAGCTTATAACACACATTATAACTACGTAAATTTTAAACGGGATGTACTTAGATTTCAACAATCATTGTCTATACAAAAGTATACAAAAAATCGTTGTACTATTTTTTGAATACGTATAATACTTCTCTTTAGGTACCGTACGTCTACCGCAAAAGAGCATTTTTTTGTTAAAAATGTTAACTATTACAAATATCACTTAAATATAGTAAAAAAGTAAAGTTATAAAAATCTTATCATAAAAACTTCTGTCTGGGATACAGAACAATGCATACCTACATGCTCAATTTAAACGATTTATAATCAGTTGATTGAAAAATGTCGCGAATGAATCAAGCATATACACCCTTATAACTCCGTGAAAAATTAAGGGGATGTACTTTAAGATTCATCAATAATTTTTATACAAAAAGAATACAAAAATCGTTGACTTTTTATGAATATTGTCTAACACTTTATGATTTATGTTACCTACGGTCTACCCCGGAGAGAATTTTTTTGTTTAAAAAATTGTAACGATACATTATAATCATTATACTATTAGTAAAACGGAATTTAAAATACCATAAAAAAGAAAGATAAATGCTGCTCTGGCATAGAGTATAAAAGTTCATGACATGACAGTGCTCCAATTAAAGCTTTTCTAATCATTTGGATTGAAAAGTCATATGGCGAAATTGAATGCCGGGAGCATATACACACCTATAACTACGTAAAATTAACGGAAGAGAGAGATGGAAATGTGGATAGTAGAAAGATTCAAACAATCATTTATATACAAAAGTATACAAAAATCGTGTACTTTTTAGAATACTGTCTAATTACTTATCTTATGTATTAGGTCCTACGCAAAGAGCATTTTTTTGTTTAAAATGTTAATATAAATTATAATCCTTATACTATTAGTAAAAAGTTAAAATTATAAAAGTTATGAGAAGTGAATTAGTCCCAAGGTAAAGAAAAATGCTGTCCACAGATTATATATCACAAGTTGGTCAGTCTTACATGCTCAATTTTAAAGGAATGATATAATCATTTTGTGATGAGTAATTAGGCGGCAGATTATGGGCGAATTGAGTAAGCATATACACAACCCTTATAACTACGTAAATTAACGGGATGTACTTTTAGAATTTCAACAATCATTTTATATACAAAAGTATACAAAATCGTTGTACTTTTCTGAATATTGTCGAAATACTTATATTTATGTACCTT
Organism: Sitobion miscanthi; assembly: GCA_008086715.1. Lineage (NCBI taxonomy): Eukaryota > Metazoa > Arthropoda > Insecta > Hemiptera > Aphididae > Sitobion > Sitobion miscanthi. The sequence continues at coordinate 10,278 of SSSL01000087.1, forward strand.
AGTCTTACCCCAGGAGAGCATTTTTTTGTTTAAAATGGAACTATACATTATAACATTTATACTATTAGTTAAAAAGGTAATTATCAAATATTACCATAAAAAAATGCGTCGGGCATATATAAAAGGTTCATACCATTACAGGTCCAATTTAAAGAATTTGATAATCATTTTGATTGAAAAATGATGGCGAATTGAATCAAGCATTCTACACACATTATAAACTACGTAAAATTAACGCGATGGACTTTAGATTCAAACATCATTTTCTATACAAAAGTGTAGACAAAAACGTTGTACTTTTTATGAATACTGTCTAAGATTTATCTTTAGTGTACTACGTCTACGCAAAGAGCATTTTTGTTTAAAAATGTAACTAGTAAATAATAACACTATAATTATTAGCGATAAAAAGTAAATTCATAAATATTATCATAAAAAACTTTCTGTTTGGGAGACATAAACAATTCATACCTAAATGCTCCAATTTTAATAGATTTGATAATCATTTGATTGAAAATTTGTCGGAATTGAATCAAGCAATACACACCTTTAACTACGTAAAATTTAACTGGATTTGTAATTTAGATTCCTCAATCATTTTAGATACAAAAGAATACAAAAATCGTTTGTACTTTTATGACTATTGTATAACACGTATATTATTTAAACGGACCACACTACAGTCGCCCATTTAACCAGCTGAATGAGAAGAATTACATTGTTTGTGAAAAACTGGTAACATAAGTGAGTTATAACATTTATACTATTAGTAAAAAGGTACTTGATAAAATATTACCATAAAAAAATTCTGTCTGGCAATATTATAAGTTTCATACAACATGCTCCAATTTAAAGATTTTTATAATCATTTGATTGACAAAATTATGGCGAATTGAATCAAGCAATTACACACATTATAACTACGTAAAATTAACGGGGATGTGTTACTTAGATTTCAACCCATCATTTTATATACAAAAGTATACAAAAAATTGTGTATTTTTAGGAATACTGCTAATAATTCTTTTATGCACCTACGTCCTACCCAGGGGCGTAGGGATAATAGATTTTAGTGGGGGGGTTCAACTTAAGTATTAGTAATGGCTAACGTGAAAAAAACCAAATACAAATAAATGGCGTATATGAGTAAAAGACATTTTATTTTTTTTTTTTAACATGATACAAAGTGTAAATTTAAGCGTTCCTACGTTGTGTTAATTTGTCACAATGTGTAAATGATCAACACATTAGCTTCTATAAATATTTAGAGAGTTAGTCCAGTAAGTCGCTCTTGACCATGGTGTTTAGTAAATAAGTCCTTTAAGCAGCTTTAATGTAGAAACGGAACGTTCCGACACTTGCAGGAGACACAGGAAGAGTGGCTAAAATTTTGAGAAGAGAATATATAAATGAGAGAAAAAACTGTTATAACACTTTTCCAATGTTTTGAGTGCATTTAAACTCATTCAAGTAATCACTTATTCTTCCCAATTCTTGGTGCCCATAATTGATACTCACACAACGCTTATCACTTTTCATTACAGGTACATTATGGATTCGGTCAATTTTTTTTAGCTCATCTTATTTTCATAAATTTGGAAGTAAAAATATGGAGGTTCACGATCTTTCGTGATGGTTAGACAATCTGGCTGTTAGTTCGTTTAGCACATGGTCAAGAAATGGATAGAAACGTTTATTATATAATATAGTTGGGTGTCTCTGCAGGATTATTGCTTAGTCCTTTTTGTGGGTTTGTGTCTGGTGCTGTAAGTGATAAATACCTAAAAAATTCTGTGAATATGTTCACCAAATTCTTAAAAATTCATCATCATTCGTTATGTCTTCTTAATGTTTTTTTTACGATAATATACATATTTGCAAGCTTCGGTTCCAAATCAATATTGTTTGAGTTGAAGAATTTTGTGAGAGTAGTTGATGTGAAGCTGAAAACTTTTCGCAAAATGAGAATCGCTACTACAAACTGTGAGTTTGCTAGTGCTTGTTTTAATTGGAAGTTGTGATGCACATTTCGCGACCGATTCATTGGAGAGCTTGCAGTGATTTGTATAACCGAAAACATTCTCGCAAAATCGTTCTACTGCCAAATGTTTTCAAGTTCCAACGGTTCAAAAAAGGAAACCAGAAGTAGATAGTAGCTCCAGCTGAAATATGCTGCAGCATTACGAATTACATCACGCAACGCGGTTGTCTACAAAAATTTAAGACAGTCTTAATGTACCCATTACAGTTTCGGATCATTGGAAATTTCACCAAGAGTGTGCCAAAACCAAATTTAAGTATGAGCTGAGCAATGGTATGAACTGAGCTTTTTGGGTATTTCTCTGAGCTTATGTGCGCACTCCTCGAATTGACCACATCACAGCAGCGCCATCATATCCTTGCCTACGAACATCGCCCTATCTAATCCCAAGAGTAATTATACATTGCGCATGATGGGGGGGCCAATGCTGAAGCTGTCACATATTTTACATGCACAAACTCTAAGAAATTTCTCTGATGAAAACAACTAGTCTGCAGAAGAATTCGTCTACGTACCGAATGCATAAAGCTATTGCTTGTACCTTATAATCTTGCGGTTTAATCAGCAAGAATAGTAAAAAACCCAGCATTTTTGATTCTATGACACTTGTCTTGAAATAAAATTGCCACTAGATCAATACTTTCATTGCGGTTGGTGACGTGAACATTGACGAACTGTCGGATGTTTGGGATAAAATAGGTTCCTTTAGGAAAATATCACGCCGATCTTGCAGGAAGGAAATCTCAAAATTGATCCGACAGTTGTGCCATCATTTATAGGGGGTTTGGTAAATGTCTTTTGCCAGTTAATTTTTACACCTTAACGCTATGTGTTGTTGACGACCCATAAGATTAGTGTTCAACAATGGAGATCAATTTATCCTATTTCTTCGGCTTGTTTTTATTTTATGAGTGTATAGTTTATAAATTCAGTAGTTTCCCTGTCATAACTGGTCCTAAACCCTTGAGCTTTTCAACTGAAAAACATATTGATAGTCTGCCTTACAGACTGTCAAAATATTTGTTAGCTTTTTCCATTTATAAATGGGATGGCCACTAAAGACCCGTAGTTTCTTGATCCCACAAGACCAACCGATTATGACCAACTTAAAAACGCACACTTTAACAAGAGCACGTTGGCCAACATCTGAAAATACGAGCCCAAGAATATGTTCCATCCAGTGCGTGAAAGGAAGACGTCTTTATCACTCAAGGAACTAATTTATAGATAAATGGTGGCATTCCAAGGATTTTGTAATAAAACCTTAAAACTTTTTTTCGTTATAGGTGGTGGATTTCCTACCTAAATAGTTCCTACATATTTTCAAATAATAGTCATGTTCTTCTCAACGGAAGAAAGAAAGAAACTTTTTCAGAAGGAAGAGAAGAAACTTGACGGGCTTCAGGATCGTTGATAACTCATAGATAAGGGTTGATTAATTTGGGTGGTTCCACTTTCAGATTTTTTTTCTTCTCAAAAAGTTTTTTTAAAACGATGGCTTGGACTTATTAGATCATTTTGTTTCTGTTATGAAAAAAAATAATTAATTTTTAAATATATTTAATGCATATAAAATATTTGAAAACTATCGAATTATAGAATAGTAGAAATTAGAATCTCTAGAGTGAAAAAAGAGTCTGCCCCTAGATGAACAACAAAAAACTTTAGAAAAATTCGACATTAAAAAAAAAATGTAATTTTTATTTGATATTTGAACCGGTCAACATATAAATACATGTGTGTGAGTAAATAAAAAAAAAAACGTAGAGGGGCCGCTTAGCAACAATAGTAAATATAAACCTGATGTACAATATATAATTCTACAGATAATAAGGAATAATTTTACAATCAATTATCAGAGGACTACAACCAACCCAAAAAAACAATGAATACGTAAACATGGATAGCGTTAAAACGTGCTGTGTTGACGGTCGGTCACCGTGACAGATGCGAACGTCAACTATTGTTGAAATTGGCGATCGGCAGTGAAACGTTTAAAATAGAAATGACAAACGAAAAACAATTTGAAATAAAAATTCTGATTGTATAGTTATATAAAATAAATTATAAAAATTAAAGAAATTACTGCTTGGAGGAAAGTTTAAACGCAAACTGAGATTGAGGAAAATGCAATGCACACTCGCACAACAGCTTAGGATAAATGACCAGGTAAACGGTTGATTAATAATTTCAAACACAGTGATAAATTTGTATACTATAACAAATATTATTAGCAGTATGCTGGTACGGGCGTATGCGTCGGGGTCCAAAATAAAGAGGCGGGGCGTCGCCGCCGTCGGGCACGGCAAAGTTATAGTTAATAATTTATATATTTACACAATTAAAACATTGAATATAAATAACATTAGATATATCGAGATACTCATGAGTTTTGTAAAAACGCGAAACAACAGCGCACTTCCAAAATTGGATACACAAATGATTCATTCTTCGCTCTGATTACAAGATATTAAAGCAATAATAATGTTTTCTATGTTTGAACTAAAAAGTAATTTTTGTGTGGTTTTTTGTTAGAATCTACATGCAATTTTTTCCTGAGATAATGAGTATATTATAACCGATTGGTTTTTTGCATTGGTTAATGGGGGGGTTTGAACCCCCAAAACCACCCCCCATTACCTACGCCCCTGGACTCCACCGCAAAGAGCATTTATTTGTTTAAAAATGTAATATTATTTTTTTAAAAATGATAAGCACGTAACTATAGTAAAAAGTTAAATTTAAAAGATATCATAAAAAAATGCTGGTCAAAGATAGTATATTTAATGTCAGTCTTACATGATCCAAATTTAACGGTTTTTAATCATTTGTGTTGATAAATTAGGAAATTGAACTCAAGCCTATTACAACCTTATAAACGTAAAATTTACGGAGTTATACTTTAGATTCAACAATCAGTTTTTTACAAAAGAGACAAAAATCGTTGTACTTTTTATGAAGACTGTTCTAATACTTCCTTATGTACCTACGTCTTACCCCAGAGAGCATTTTTGTTTAAAAAGCTAACTATACATTCTAATCATTATATATAGTTAAAAAAGTATTTTATAATATTAACCCATAAAAAAAAAGGCTGTCGGCATATATAAAAGTTTCATAATACATGCTCTCCAATTTAAAGATTTTATAATTCATTGTGATGAAAAAATTTTATGGCGAATTTAATCAAGCTATAACACCCTTTATAAACTACGTATAAAATTAACGAATGTACTTTAGATTAGATTTCAACAATCCATTTGATTTTACAAAAGTATAAAAAATCGTTGTCTTTTAATGAATACTGTTAATACTTATCTTATGTACCTACGTCGTACCCAGAGAGAATTTTTTGTTTAAAATTGTAAACTATTACATTTATAATCATTTATACTATTAGTAAAAAGTAATTATAAATATTACCGGAAAAAATGCTGTCTGGCATATATAAAAGTTTCATACACATGCTCCAATAAAGATTTTATAATCATTTGATGAAAATTATGGCGAGTTATTAATCCAACGCATTATACACACTTATAATACGTTAAAAATTTAACGGAAAATGTACTTTAGATTCAACATTCATTTTATTTACAAAAGTTATAAAAAATCGTTGTACTTTTTATGAAATACTGGTTATTACTATCTTTATGTACTTAGTCCTACCGAAAGAGCCAGATGTTTGGATTTAAAAAATGTAACGATTACATTCTAATCACTGTATACGATTAGTAAAAAGTAAATTTATAAAATGTAGCATAAAAAAATCTTGTCACAGCTAGATAAAATTGTCAGTCTTACATGCTCCAATTAAGGTTTATAATCATTTTGTTGATAAATATGGCGAATTGAATCAAGCATATACACACCTTATAACTACGTAAAATTTAACGGAGATGTACTTGAGATTTCAACAATCATTTTATATACAAAAGTATACAAAAATCGTTTGTAATTTTATGAAGACTGTCTAATACTTATCTTTTATGTACCTACGTTTACCCAGAGAGATTTTTTGTTAAAAATGTACTATTACATTATAATAATTTAAACTATAGTTAAAAAGGTATTTTAATAAATATTACAAAACCATAAAAAATGCTTCTGTCTGGCATATATAAAGTTTCATTACATACATGCTCCAATTAAAGATTGAAATCATTTTGATTGAAAAATTATGGCGACGAATGAATCAAGCAATATACACACATTATAAACTTACGTAATTTAACGGGATGTACTTTAGATTTCAACACTCATTGTATATTTTTTTTGGTACACAAAACGTATTCAAAAAACGTTGTACTTTTTATGAATACTGTCTAAATATATCTTTATTGACTTAGGTCCTACGGCCAAAGAGGCATTTTTTTGTTTAAAAATGAAAAAACATTACATTATAATCACTTAGAATATTAGTGAAAAGTAAAGTTAGAAGATTATCATAAAAATGCTGTCTAGATATATATAAGTGTTCAGACTTACATGCTCCAATTTAATGATTTTATACTCATTTTGACTGCAAAAATTATGGCGAATGAATCAAACATATAACACACTTATAACTACGTAAATTTAACGGAGTTGGACGTAGATTTCACCCATCATTTTAATACCAAACGTATACAAAAAATCGTTGTACTTTATATGGAATATTGTCAAACTTATATTAGGTTTCTACGTCTACCCAGAGGAGCATTTTTGTTTAAAAAAGGTAACTTTTACATTTCTAATCACTAACTATTAGTAAAAAGTTAAATTTATAAATATTATCATAAAAAAATGCTGTAAAGATCTATATAAGTGCAGACTACATGCTCCAATTTAAGATTTAGAATCTTTTGACTTGCAAATATTATGGCGAAATGAATCAAAACAGATACACCCTTATAACTACGTAAAATTTAAGGAGTGTACTTTATGATTCAACAATAGTTTTTTTTACAAAAGGATACAAAATCTTTTGTATTTTTTAGGAAGACTGTCAATACGTATCTTATGTACCTACGTCTTACCCCAGAGAGCATTTTTGTTTTAAAAATGTAAACTATACATTATATATGTTATAATAGTAGTAAAAAAGCGTTATTTACAAAATATTACATCAAAAACTGCTGTCTTCTGGCATATATAAAAGTTCATACATACATGGTCTCCATTTAAAGATTTTTAATCATGTGATTTGAAAAAATATGGCGAATTGAATCAGCATATACACACATTTAACTACGTAAAATTTAACGGGGATGTACTTTAGATTTAACAATCATTTTCTATACAAAAGTATACAAAAATCGTTGGTACTTTTTGAATACGTCGAAGACTTATCTGTTTATTTGCTAAGTCCTACCGCAAAGGCATTTTTTGTTTAAAAAATGACTATTACATAATAATCCAAATAAATATAGTAAAAGTAAAGGTATAAGATTCTTCATAAAAAACTTTGTCTGGGATACATAACAATTTCATACCTACATGCTCCAATTTTTGTAAAGATTTTATAATTTCATTTTGATGCCAAATTTATGGCGAATGAATCAAAATATACACACCTTATAACTACGTAAAATTAACGGGAGATGACTTAGCTTTCAACAATCATTTATTTATAAAAAAATAAAGAGAAGAAATAAAGGAGAAAGAGAGGGAAAGGAAGAAATAATTGGAAGAAGAGAGAAGGAGGAAAAAGATAGAGAAAGAAGAGACGATGAGAAGGAATAAATTAAAAGGGAGAAAAAAATAAAAAAAAAAGCGGAAAATAAAAAAAGGAAGAGGAAGAGAGAAAACAGAGAAAAGAAGGGGAGAAAAAAGAGAGGAGAGAAAGAGATAATGAAAGAAATAACAAGAATATAAAAAATAAAAATAGATTAAAGATGATAAAGAAGGCAAAAAAAAAAAAAAAAGAAAAAGAGTAAGTAGATAGGAGAGGTACGAAAGATATAATAAAAAAGGGATAAGAAAGAACAAAAGAGAAAATAAGGGTGTAGAAAGAAAAAGAAAAGAAAAGAGAACAAGAAGAGCAAGATAAAGAAGAGGAAATGGGAGAGAGAGAAAGAGAGAGAAAAAAAGAAAAAAAAAAGATAAAAACATACAACAAAAAAAAAATCAACTAAAAGGAGGAAGAGGAGAATAAAAAAGAGAAGTAATATAAAGGGAAAAAAGAAGAAAAAGAGAGAGAAAAAGAAGAAGAAAAAGAGATGAGGCAAAAGAGAGAAAAGAAAAAGGAAGACAAAAACAAAAGAGAAAGGAAAAAAAGAGGGAGAAAGAAAAAGAAGAGAAAGAAGGAAGAGTCAGGGGCGGGAAAAGAAAAAAGAGAAGAGGAAGAGAAAAGAAAGAAAAGAAATAAAAAAAAGAGAAGAAAAAAAATAAAGAAAAAAATAGGAAAAGGTAGAAAAAGAAGAAGGAAAAAGAAAAAGAGGAGAAAAGAAAGAGAAAGGAAGGTAAAAAAATAGGAAGAGAGAAATAAGACAGTGAAAATAAAGAGAGGGGAAAAGTAGAGAGAAAAAGGAGTAAGAAGAGACATAAGAGAGAAATAACAAAATATAAGGAAAAAAAAATAACAAAATTAAAATAAAATAAGATAATTTAAATAAAAAAAGTAAATAAAAATAAAATAAAATTGAGAATTAAAATGAATATAGTACCCTCCCCTCCCCCAGAAAAAATGAAGCAAAAAAAGAAAAGGGTAAAAAGGTATGAAAGAGAAGAGATAAGAGAAACGAGAGAAAAAAAAGGAAAAAAAAAAAGATGAGAAAAGATAGAGAAGGCGGAAAAAAAAAAAGAGAAAAGAGAGAGAAAGGAGAAGGCCAAGAGAAGAGGAGACAAAAAAAGAAAAATATATAATTTAAAAGAAAAAAAAAAACAAAGACTAGATAATAAGGTGAAAAAAATTATGCAGAGAAAAATAAAAAATTGAATATAAACAAAAGATAAAGTGGAAGAGATAAAAAAAAGTAAACAGTAAGTAGAAATAGAAAAGATAGGGAAGCATAAAACAGAGAAAATAGAAAAGAGATAGAAGGAGAGAACAAGAAGGAAACAGGGAAAGAGGGCCAAGACGAAAAAGTAGGAGACGAAGAAGAAAGAAAGAAAAGAGACAAAATAGAGATATAAGGGAAAAGAAAAAATAAGGATAAAGAAAAAAAGAAAAAAAGTAAGAAAAAGAACACAAAAAAAAAAATAAAAGGAGAGAGGGGTAAGGACAAGAAGATGAAGGAGAGAAGAGAAAGAGAAAAAAAAGAAATAAATGTCAAATAGAAGAAAAAGAGAAAGAAGGAGAGAAAGAAAGAGAGAGAAAAAAGAAAGGAGCAGAGATAAAAAGGGGGGGGGGGGGGGGAAAATGACTTATAAGAGAAAAAAAGAGGGTGTAAAGAAAAGGAAGAGAAGGAGAAAAAGGGGAGAAAAAAAAAATTACATAAACCAAAAATAAAAAAAAAGAAAATGTAAGAATTAAATAGTATACAAAAGAAAAAAAAAGATACAAATATAAGAAAAACAAAAACATAAAATGAAGAAAGATAAAAAGGTATAAAAGAGAAGATACCCCCCAAAGAGAGAGAAATAAAGAAAGGGAAGAAGGAAAAGACGAAGTGAGAGACAAAGATAAGAGTAGGAGGTGGTGGGGGAAAGCCGATAAAAAAAAAAGAGATGGATTATAAAATAACGAAATATTATAAAGAGTAAAAAAAAATAAAAAAATCATGTATACTACATAAATAAAAAGTAGAGAAAAAAAAAAGAATTTGTGGAGATAATTGATAAATTAGAAAACAGAAATAAAAATTAAAGATAAAAAAGTAAGATAAAGAAGGGAATAAAAAAAGAGACATAATAAATAGAGGAAGGAGAAAAGAAAGGAGAAGGAAGAAAAAATGAAAAAGAAAAAAGAATGAAAAAGAAGAAGAAGAGAAATAAGAGAAAAAAGAGGAGTAAAGCGGATAAAGAGAGAAAGAAAGAGAAAAAAACGGGAGGAAAAGGCGAAGGAAAACAACAGAAGAGAACGGAAAAAAATAACAAAAAAGGATAGAGAAAGAAGAGAGAAGAAGAGAAGCAGATAAGAGAGAAAGATGAAGCAAAGATAAATTAAATGGCCAAAATAGGAGGAAAAAGAAAGAAAGGGAAAAGATAAGAAATGAGAAGGCAAACAAGAGAGAGAAATAGAAATAGTAGAAAAGATGAGGATAAAAAGAGGAAAAAAGAGATAAAAAAAAAAGGGAGGAAAGAAAAGAGACAAATAAATATAGAGAAAAATTAGGAGATCATTAAAGAGAGCAATAAGAGAGGAGTTGAAAAAGAAGCAAAATATAGGAGGAAAAAAGGGAAGAGAGAGAAGAGAAAATGAAAGAATAGGAAATAATATGATAAAGAAAAATATTAAAATCAAAATGATAAAAATAAGATAAAATATAAATATAAACAAATAATAAACTATAAAATAACATAGATTGACTAGTAAAATAATTAGTAAAATATGGTCAAATAAGAAAGAAAAAGAATAAATTATTTCATTATAAAGAGATTAAAAGAGATTTAGTTAAATAAAATGAGGTGTAAGAATAGAAAGAACAAGAGAAGAAATAAAAACGAGGAGGAAAAATAAGACCGGAAAAGCAGGAAATGATAGGAGGAAAAAGAGGAAAAAAATAAAAAAAAAGAGAGAAGGAGAAGAGAAAGCGAGAGGGTAGGAAAATAGACAATTTAAAAATAGTAAAAAATACCATTAAGAAAAAAAAAGTAATAAAAGAAAATTATACATAAAATAAGAAAAAATAAATGAAAAGAAGTAAAGAAAGAAAAACAATAAAACAAGAAAAGTAAAATAAATAAAGAAGGAAAGATGATGAGAATTAAAAAACATAGATAAACAAAAATAGGATAGATAGTAGAGAAAGAAAAAAGAAAAAGTGTAGAAAAAGAGAAGAAGGAGAACGAAGAAGAGGAGGAAAAAAAAGAGGGAAAGTAGTGGAGGAGAAAAAGTGGGAAAAAAGGAACGACAAATATACAAAAAAAAGAAATAATTAAAAAAAAATATTTAAGATAATAGAATGAAATATATAAAATATATAAGAATAATATAAAGAAATAAATTAATAATATATAAGAAAAAAATGATAAAATTTAACTTATATAAATAATATATATTATACCTAAAGTACATAAAAATAAAAAAATAAAAAAAAAAATATATAAATAATGTTCCATAGTACCAAAAGTATACAAAAATTCGTTGTACTTTATGAATATTGTCTAACACGATATTTTACTAGCGTCTTACCAGCGAGAGCATTTTTTGTTTAAAAAGGTAACTATGTACATTATAATCATTATACTGCTAAAAAGGTAATTTATACATATTACCATAAAAAAATGCTGTCTGGCAAATATAAAAATTCATATATCCATTGCTCCAATTATAGATTGTATTAATCATTTGATTGAAAATTAGGGCGAATTGAATCAAGCTATTACACACCTATTAAGAACTACGTAACATTAACGGGGAGTACTTTAGATTTCAAACAAGCAGTATATACAAAAAGTATTTAAACAAACGTGGTACTTTTATGAATATTGTCTAATACTTATTTATGTACCTACCGTAATCACCCCAGATAGAATTTTGTTTAAAAATGTAAACTATACATTATAATCACTATACTATTGATAAAAAAGTAAATTTTAATTTATCATTAAAAAGGTGTCTGTGCCATACATAAAATTTCATACATTACATGCTCAATTTAAAGATTTTATTAATCATTTTGACTGAAAATATTATGGCGAATTGAATCAAACATTATACACACCTTATAACTACCGTAAAATTTAACGGAGTTGTACTTTAGATTTCAACCAATCATTTTATATACAAAAGTATACGCAAAAATCGTTGTACTTTTATGAACTATTGCTAATACTATATTTATGTTTCTACGTTCTACCCCAGAGAGCATTTTTTTGTTTAAAAATGGTAACTTTTACATTATAATCACTACATATTTAGTAAATAAAGTAAATTTATAAATATTATCATAAAAAAATGCTGTATAGATAATATAAGTGGCAGACTTACATGATCCAATTTAATGATGTTTATATTATGTTGACTGCAAAATTATGGCGAATGAATCAAACATTATCCACAACTTATAACTACGTAAAATGAACGGGAGTTGTACTTAGATTTTCAACAATCCTTTTTTTACAAAAAGTTATACAAAAATCGTTGTATTTGTTATGAGGAAGATGTTCTAATACTTATCTTTATGTACCTACGTCTTACCCAGAAGAGCATTTTTTTGTTTTTAAAAATGTAACTATTACATGATAATCATTTATATATTAGTAAAAAGGTATTTAAAATATTACCATAAAAAAATGCTGTTCTGGCATATATAAAAGTTTCATACTACATGCTCAAATTAGAAGATTTATAATCATTTTGATTGAAAAAAATTATGGCGAATTGACTCCAAGCATTATACACACATTATAACTACGGAACATTTAACGGGATGTACTTTAGATCAACAACAATTTTCTATACAAAAGTATAACAAAAATCGTTGTACTTTTATGAATACTGTCCTAATACTTATCTTTAGTACCTACGTCCTAACGCCAAAGAGCATTTTTGTTTAAAATGTAACATTTACATAAAACACTTATAAGTAGTAAAAAAGAAATTTATAAATATTATCATAAAAACCTTTTGTCTGGGATACATAACCAATTTCATACTACATGCTCCATTTAAGATTTTATAATCATTTTAGACGCAAAAATTATGCGAAATTATGGAATCAAACCTATACACACCTTATAACTACGTAAATTTAACGGGATGTACTTTCGATTTTCAACAATCATTTATATACAAAAGTATACAAAAATCGTTGTTACTTGTTTGAATAGGTCTTAACACTTGATCTTTATGTACCTACGCTTACCCCAGAGAGCATTTTTCTGTTTAAAAAGTAACTATACACTATAATCACTTATACGCTATAAAAAGGTTTAATTAAAAATATACCATAAAAAAAAATGCGTCTGGCAAATTATAAAAAAATGCATATATCCATGCTCCCAATTATAGATTGTATAATCATTTGATGAAAAAGTTGGAGAAGTGAATCAAGCATATACACACCTTGAACTACGTAACATTAACGGGATGTACTTTAGATTTCAACAATCATTGTATATAAACAAAGGATAAAAAAATCGTTGCTTTTTATGAATATTGCTTTCAATACTTATATTATGTACCTAGTCCCACCCCAGAGATAGAGTTTTTGTTTTTAAAAATGTAACTATTACATTATAATCAATATTACTATTAGAAAAAGTAAATTTTATAAAATTATCATTAAAAATGCGGTCTGGCATACATTAAAATGGCATACGACATGCTCCAATTTAAAGATTTTATAAGTCATTTGGACGAAATATTGCTGGCGACATTGAATCAATTATATTACACACTTATTCCTACGTAAAATTTAACGGGGATGACTGTAGATTTCAACAATAATTTTATTATATACAAAAGTATACAAAACTGTTGACTTTTATGAATATTGTATAATACGTATATTTATTAACCTAAGTCCTAAACCCAGAGGCATTTTTTGTTTAAAAAAGTAAAATTTAACAATTCGTCATTATAATATTAGGTGAAAAATAACGTGTTTATAATTAAGCATAAAAAAAATGCTTTGTCATGATATATATAAGTGTCGACGTACATGATCCAATTTAATGATTTTAATCATTTTGACTGAAAAATTATCGCGAAATTGCATCAAGCATAGTCACCCACCTTATAACTACGTAAAATTTGAACAGATGTACTTTAGGATTTCAACCATCAGTTAATACAAAAGTATACAAAAATCGTTGTACCTTTTTATGAATATTGTCTAATTACTTATATGTATGGTCCTAAAGTATTAACAGATGAGAATTTTTTTTGTTTAAAAGTAAACATACTTAGATAGATCACTTATACGATAGAGAAAAAAATGTAATTTATATATATCATAAAAAAATGCTTTGTCACAGTTATATATATTGTCAGTCTTACAGCTCAATTTAAAATTTATAAACTTTGAATTGAAAAATTATGTTGAATGGAATCAAAGCATATACCACATTATAACACGTAAATGTACGGGATGTACGTTAGATTTCAACAATCATTTTATATACAAAAGTATACAAAAATCGATTGTTACTTTTATGAATACGTCTAAATACTTATCTTATGTACCTACGTCCTTACCGCAAAGAGCATTTTGTTTAAAAATTGTAACTCTTACATTAAAATCACTTATACTATTAACTCAACCCCAAAGTAAATTATAAATATTAAGAAATACTTCTGCTGGATACATAAAAATTTCATACATACATGCTCCAATGAAAGATTATAAATCATTTTGACTGAAAATTATCGCGAATTGAATTAAAATTCAAGAATATACACACCTTATAACTAGTTAAAATTAATCGGGAGTACTTTAGATTTCAACAATCATTTTATACAAAAGTATACAAAACTCGGTTGTAACTTTTATGACTACTGTCTAATACTTATCTTTATGTACCCCGTCCTACCGCAAAGAGCAGTTTTTGTTTAAAAGTACACATTACATAATAACACTTATAATATTAGAATAAACAAGTAAAATTATAAATATGATCATAAAAAAACTTTTCTGTTGGGATACAAACAATTTCATACCTACATGCTCCAATTTAAAGATGTATAATACTATTTGTGTTGCCAGTGAAAATACTGTGTTTCCCCCTTTTCCACCTCTTCCTCTTTTCAAGTATTTGTCTCTTTGCCCCCAAATTCTTGTCCTTTCACTCTGCCATTTATTTCCTCCCCTCGTTCTCCCTTTCTGGCCTTCGCTTTCCCGGTGCATTATCTCTCTTGTTCTCCCGTTGTCTCTGCGGACGCTTATCCTCACTTACTCTCTCACCCCTTTCTCCAACGCCTCTACCCAGTTCGCTGCCACTTCTTGGGTTCCCGCCCCTGCTGCCCCCCCCTCTTCTCCTTTTGATTCGCACCCTCACCTCCTTTTCCATCCTTCATCATCTCCTCTCTTCCCTTCGCAATCCTCTCCTCCCTCTGTTTTCACCCTCGCCCCCTTTGTTCATTTGCATTCCATCCACCTGGCTCTTCTCTTTCTACTCCTCTACTCTATCCTCCCTCCTTCCCTCTCTTTTTTTTCTTGATCTCCCAACCTCTTTCTATCTAATCTTTTTTTCTTTTCTTCTTACCCGTTGCATTGCTCCCATTTTTCCTTCCATTCTTCGCCCTTTCCCCCTCTCCCCCCTCTTCCCTACTTTCTCTTCGGGTTTGCGGGCCGGCGGAGGGGGTCCACGGACGCCAATCATGTGTCGGTGTGATGAACAATGGAGAAAAAAACCAAAACTTGTGGTGGGGGGGGGTGGTGGGGGCATCGGAGGGGTGGGGGTTGGGGGTGGGGGTAGAAGTTCAAACCCACCTACCGAAATAACTTCTACATACCCAATGAGTTGATAGACATTAGCGTAACATTATTAATATTTAATTACAATAGCTTATACGTCTAATATAGCGTTTAGACTTTCATTAAAAAATATTATATAATATATTAAATAATTTTAAAACATTAACAGAAATATAATTTTTTGTGTTTTAGTCTTGATTTGAAACAACATATTATTTGTTAAGTGGTCTTGTAAAAGGGGAATATGAGGTACTACCTTGCATGCTGAGTCTATCAACTACTGTTGATAATTATTTGATTATGTTTCTGTAGTACTTACTTGATTTTAATTATTTTAATGATATCAGTATATATTTGTACTTAAATATTCAAATAATGTGGATAATGCACCAATTTTTTTTTCAAGCATTTCCATCTGGTTGTTGACGTATTGCGTAGTCTGTGGGCATTTTGTTTTTCGATTACCGCAGACCGTATATTATATTATGGTGAAAAACGCAACTAATCTTAATTGAATAAATAAATGTTGTTTTGTAGAGGTTTTTTTAACGTTTAGGTAAATATATAAAATAATATACATTATACTGTCACCGTGATAATGATTGTAATTAAATCCAGTTCGGACGAGTTTAAGACATTTAAAGGCAAAAAAAAGTGTACAAGTACCAAAACCAAACTATGGTTTTAGTTTGAGCGGAAGCTTGATGATGCATTGCGTATCGTATTGGTTTATGACGCAAGCGTTATTTTTTTGCTCTAATAAAGACCACTTTTGCATGTAGAAAAATGTCCTATCGTCAATAGATACGAAAAGATATCTGATAGAAAATTGATATAATATTATAGGTACTATAGATATACTTGAATTTCAATACATTTTAAGTATTGAATTCCAATACCTACTGATAAAATTTTAAAAGATTTCGATCTTCTTAACTATTTATAGACATTTAAAATTATTAACTTTGCAATTTTTGGATGAAAAATTAGTTTCAGAGTAATAAAGCTAAAAACATTTTAAAAAAGATCCTCATAGCTTTGTAACCGGGAAAGTAAACAAAAAAAATGCTTAGCGCAAAGCTAACTATCAGTTGATGATCAATTGAAGTCTGGATATGACATTAGATATTCCACCACTTCCTAAAATCTCTCGATTGCGTTTTATATTTTTAGTGTGGAAACTATTAATCGTATACAACTTGAAAGTAAACACAAAACCATCATATTTAAATTACTATTCTAACTCAAATGAAATTTTAAAATATGTAGTATAGGTGGAAGCTACTAAAGATTGGAAATATTATCGAATGTTTGAAATGTTTTTTGGGTAAATAAAAACATTTTCTGTGGCTCAGCCAAAAAGCTTGAAATTAAACATCAAAAGACTTATTTTATAAAGCGTTTGAATTTTTAATTTGACGAAGTTTGATAAAACCCACAAAAAATGCATTAACTAATTTTGTAGTAAAAATTCGTTACCAGCTTACATTTTGATTGATAGATAACAAAGTTTGAAAATGAAATATAAAGTTTCATAAAGTTTCCTGGACATGAAATTTTAGCCTAATTTTTACAAGTTTTTAACTTTTAACAAACAATCATCTTTGCTTCTTGAATCGTTTTTTTCATGCGTTGACAAGACATTTATTAGGTACGAATTAAAAAAGTTAATGTCATTGCAGTGGCCTATCACTGTCCGCCCATCAACGAATATATAGATACGCTGAGCGAGTATTCCGTTGTCACCGTTTATAAGCCCTTGCAGTTGTCCTGTTAATATATGATATTTAGGTACATTGGTAAAGGAATGCAGGCCTAATTTACAAAACAGGATAATTTAGACTAATTTTTTTGTTCATTTTCAAAATTGTTGAGTAGGTATGGTTATAAATAAATAAAAGAAAACATTAGCATAAATTTGACAAAATTAATTAGATAGTTTAAATCAAAAGCCGAAATTTATTAAATAAATAACTCTTAAATTATTTTAATGTCGTAACAGCCGGTACCTATAACTAAGTATTTTTGCCGGACAATCTGTTATTGTATAATGTATATGCATATCTGTATTAATCAGAGATAGCAATATCCGTTAAGTTCAGCCAAGTTCTGAATTTGTGATTTTGAATTTTGAACATGATCCATAAAATAGAATGTACTGGTATATTTGTGGGAAATTTTGATTGCACTCCCCCCCCCTAGACACAAAAAAAAGTTTATAGCCTATATTAAATATTCAAAAATTATTTATTGGTTATAACTAATAATCACACATTATGTAGCTCAATTTTAAACTCAATTCTGAAGAATAAAAATAATTTGTTTTGTACATATGCATATTATTGTTGTTCTACTCATAGTCTGTTGTTTTATATATTATGATATAATATAGAACGATGCATTACCTACATCTGCACGCTGCGTACAAATAAACTGAATCAAAATAGATTTTTGTGGCCGTCGTTCTTAATTCAGTGATGAAAAAAATCACTGGAAAATCTTGGCGAGAAGGCATGTCCCGTGGATAACCATCATAGTACCTACCTATATATTAATAATATTATGTAAGTGCCGTGAAACTTATTGGCAGCAGTTTGCACATATTATGTTATTATAACACAACACATTTTAGTCGTTGTATTTTTTATGGTATTTTCAATGATAATATACAGTAGTGGATCATTTTAGTTAAAATATTATTGTATATATATATAATACCAATATATATATTTATATTATACTTGAGCGCGGCCGATTGGCTGAGCAAGTGCGTCTGCCAACAATCGGACTAAAGAAAGAAACAACTTTAAATTATATCATGCCAGTGGCACGGCAAAAGCTGGCATTAAAATTCATTCCTTGTGAATAATTATATCTATATATACCTACATATTAAACTATAAAGGGTAATTTTAGATATTTAAATGGTATTTAAGTATTTAACATATTATTATTATAAATAGGTATATTTTTTTTAGTAAAATTTGTACGATGATACGGAAAATCGCTTATACTTAAATTATAAATATTTATAATTAATATAGATTCTAAATTTACCTACATGTAGATGCTACCTCTACAACTATAAGTAATAACAAAAAAAAATCGAACTCAAATAAATTAATTCAAATTTTTGAACGATTCGTATACAATACCACACTATACCTATTTATTTGTTCTTAATTTTTAATATAGAAAGTTGATACAAAGTAGGTACCTAGGTACTTATGACCCATACCTACACGAAGTTTTATTTTTATTCGATTGTTATATAAAGAAGTCCTCCGTGTGTTCCTACTTCTTATTTGGTCGCACAATTAATATAGGTACTATTTACAAATAATAATTAGGTATTAAAATTGAAATCGACTTGTTTAATTACCCAACCAAACAATAATTAATAATAATTGTGCAGATTGTCTATTATATAATATTATTATTTAAATGGAATAAAACTATTTATTTCATACTAAAAAAAATAAAGATATAACTATAACTGTATAATATTTAGTAAAATAAATGTTCAAATTATGTTATTCACGTTAAAGCTTTTGCAAAATAATATTACGGTG
>SSSL01000221.1:0-29633 GCA_008086715.1 Sitobion miscanthi
TTTATAATAATTATGTAGATAGTAATTTATATTTGTCATATGTAATAAATTTTCTTATACTTATTTTTTTGCATATTTTAATGTTTTTAGCACATATTTAAGCGCTTATATGAATTTTTTTAAGAACATATCATTGCGCTTACAACAACTTTTTTTAAAGCTACAAGTCACGAGCCCTGCTTATTATATTATTAATAATATAATATAAAAATCTCGTGTCACGGTGTTTGTGGTCGCGCTCCTCCAAAATGGCTTAACTGATTTTAATGAAATTTTTTTGGTTTATTTGGTAGGTATGAGAATAGGTCGTAAAGGATTTTTCCCCCTCCTAGGTCCAACCCAGGGTGGTGTTCAAAAGGGAATTTGAGATGTATGGTGGAAATGTTTGTGTATAAATGGTTGCTATTGGTTATTGGAGAAACAATTAGTAGAAATTAGTATTTATTACTTGGTTGCCATTGGTTAATTGGACAGATCAGGTGCAAGCATGGATCAAATCAAATTTTTGTACATTGCCTACTTGATATGCTGTCCAAAAAAAGTTGAACAATCACAATTTTTTTTAAAGTTGTAATTTTTTACGGGCAATGAAATGCGTGGAATCAGGTATTATTATTATAATATTAATTCTTGAAGTGTTATAGTATTAATTTCTTAAAATGAATTTCAAAAGATAAATCTTTATATTTTATAGGTATTGACACAGTTGCTGCTTTGAAAGTTTTTGTGGAATTGTTCAAACCGATAAATGTATCCAAAAGAACTCATATTGGATGAAAAAACATATTTACAAGACTATCGAAATTAGAAATTCAATAATCGTTCATTTTCTATGTTAATATGAATTCATAAATTTTCTTTTTAAAACCATTATTTAAAAGAATTAGTTCTCGTAGTTTCTTTTGCCTATATAGACTGTGCCTCAATTGAAAGAAGTAGATGACGAGATATCTAACAAAGCATTGAGAAGTGGGGACAAACTTCAACCATGTATGATCTTTGTGGAAGTTGACAGTCAAATGACTTATTTTTATGTAATAATCACTAAGTATTATTATAAAGTTGAGAGCGCCTTAAAAGTAATTGATATTTGTTTTAAATTATTTTTAATTTTTCATTTAAATTATACACAGCAATGTAAACAAATTTGGTATTTTATACAAACATACTTTTTTGAAATTGTTACCAAGTTTGACAAAAACTGATGTCAAAACGATAACAATTTAATAAATGAATTAAATAATTATTAATTACCTAATAATAATTCTAATCAAGTACAAAAAAATTGTTCAACAGTTACAACTTACAATTAATATGATTTGTATTAATATTTTAAATTTTTAAAGCATAGGGTAGGGTGTACCTATAGTATATGGTGTTGGGGAACCCGGGGCAGAATGGTGACGAAGGGCACAACGGGATATCAGCTGTTATCCATACTTTACGTTGCGTATCGAAAAACTAGCTTCAGCTAGTGGCACGTATGTCCCTCCGATGTTTATTTTTCCGAGAACCTGTGCCAAAAAAGAAAAAAAAGTTCACAGAGAAAAAATAGATTCGACTTTAAGTGAAGATGATCCGGACGCTAAGTGCCTATATTGTAAAAAACTATATTCAAAGTTCAATGAAGGATGGATTAGTTGTCTGGAATGTAGGAAGTGGTTCCTCAACTCCTGTATAGGAGTTGAGAGCGACGACGAAGCAACCCATACATGTAAATATTGTTCAAAAAAAAAATGAATGATTAAAAATAAGTACCTATTTCTGTTACAAAAATATATTAAAATGTTAAAATGTATACCCCATTCTACCCTGGGGTAGGGGCAGAATGCGGCAACAATTTTTTGTTTTGTATTATTAATAATAAAGTAAAAAATATTTGAGTTATTTGTTTGATTATTGAAGTGAATTGATATTTATACTGTTAAGCATTTATTGATTGAGAATTGGAAGCTTTACATTAAGTAGAATACTCTAAAATTGATGTTGAACATAAGGTTCCCCATTCTACCCCGGGTTCCCCTACCTATATATTTCTAAAATATATTATTATTTTAAATATATTTAATAGCAAATTGTAAAATGTCTTCTTGCTTTATTTATCTTGTTTGTGTAAATTCTTTTAAAAATCTTATCAGACATATAAAACTATTCTATTCTTTCGAAAATAATGTAGAGTAGAAATGTATAGAACTATAACGTACCCACTACGTAAGGAATCATATATTAACTATGCCAAGCGCGCCCGCACGTCTCTAATAATATTTGACACCATATACCACAGTAACGGTATAACTCATAAGGCAATTAGTATAGCATAACATGCGGAGGTCATTACAAAAGCGTAGTGAAAACAATTAAACTATAGAAGGAGTCATCAAACGTATCTTTTCCTGGAAAACCAACACGCATACGAAGGATACGAGTCGACCAGCATACCAAGTACGAGACCCGAACTCTGTCTCATGACCAGGTTTAGCCACGGAGACGATCACCCACTCCAAAGGACTCGATCATATATATAGGAGCGCACGACAAGAACTCGTCAGGCGGTTAGGGACATTCTGAGACAGGTCGTAACACCACTCACAGTATAAACTTTATCCTAAAGAGTCGTAACACCACTCTTTACACCTTATATTATAACATTGTAATCTTGTACTTCGTTAATAAACATTCATCATAACTTAGTACATCACGTATTTTATTTCTGCGTTGATGTATATATCGACGTCGGTTGGGACGTAACAGAAACATCATGCTTTAGAAATTATAACTCTTTTGATTCTTTTAGTAAGCATTTATTGACCAATTTACTGTAGTAAATTACAAGTAGAAAAAACATTTGCTATTTATTAATTGTCAAACATCAACTAAGAATTGCATATCACTTATTATCCAAATCTAATACACTATCTTTTTCTTTGAAATCATCAAACATAGAGAAAATAATAGAAATGTCTTGAAATGAGATTGAAAAAATTAAAATAAAATATTTTATCAGACTTTACATTTATATTCCTTGAGTTTTGTTTTTTGGGTTCAGTTTAATAGCACTCGTTTCACTTCTATCTCATTTATTCTCTGGCTACCTAAAAGGAGTACATGTATAACAGACAACGCAGTATATAATACTAATAAATAACAGCTATGATGTTGTCTAGGTCACGATACCAATTTTAACACAATTCAAAACGCTATGTATTTTATAATTCAAATTGATTCAATTCTATACAATTGTCTAATATAATCATATTAAACAACAAGCTAGGACATCAGCATGGGCATTCTGGTACTACTATGCAAAATCGCGTGGATGGTAATATGACCTATATTACTTTTACATGAGCAGTATTTATGTTTAAATACAGTCTTTATTATTGGTCTTGTTAGTTATTATGAATGGGGTTAGTAAGGGTTGTTGCTATCCTCAACTTTTGTCTGTACAATTTCCACTGTCTAATGTTTCAGGTCAATGCTCATAATTAGGCTTCAGATTTAAATATATTAATTAAAAAAAAATATATGATATTTTATATATTTTTTAAATATGAATATATCAAATAAAAATTATATTTTTATTACAATACATAAGTAACTGTGGTGGAACTTTGTATGCCTTTAAATAAATAAATTATAAACCGTTGTCGGTTAGGCCGTAAAGCTGATTTATATTGACTAAACAATGTCTGTACCTCTACCAATGGTAATGGAGAACATTTTGTATTTGCTTTGTTCATATATATTCTTATAGAAAAGTTTTATATCAAACGAAATATTCTAAATGAACATATCGTTCTTAAAATAAGACTATGTAAGTAATCAAAAATAATTACATTTTTGAAATTTTAATAGATATTCCGCTATACATTGATGTTGTTTCATAACAATGCCTACATTTTTATGAGTATTTATCTGAAGTCTACTAATAACCAAACTATTTAAAAGTACCATCCTATCTTTATTGTTAAGATAATATAAAATTAGTAAACACATGAGATTATTATCTCAAATAAATTAACACAATTGTATTGTTCAAATTAAAATGCATCAAACGTTGAACATAAACTATAAGTTTTTTTATATTCAATTGAATTAGCTATTGATCAGCGGACCAATCAAAATATGGCAAATGTGCATACACAGCCCACGAGCGAAAACATTTGTGAAGTTAATGTTTGATGTTAGTGTGGACATAATAATTTACATTATCATTGCTTTTGTCGTTGTTGTATTAGACGTCTTAAGTATAATGGATGGAAAGAATTTCTCTAATCTGAACTTGAACAAAAAAACAAGTATTTATCTATGGAAATTCATACCTACCTACTATTTTTTATGTCGTGAAATAACCAATTATTTACTATTTAATAGACTGAAAGATGGTGTACAAAAAACTTCAGTAAGTAATGATTATTTTAACAATAAAAACATTGGACATTAGTGTCGAAGGTTATGGAGGTGTAATAACTACTCACTCAATCATAGGCGTTCAGAAATCTGGAGCAACTAGTATTGCACATATTACTGATAACTTACCCTATGCAAACGTGATAAACCTTAATATTTTATTTTAATTTTACTGGTCTTTAATTATTTATTTTTATCCATGAAATGTATATTTCAACAATCAAAATAAATACATTAAAAAAAAAAAAAATTATAAATATAATAATATATGATTTATTTTAAAAACTATTTTATTTTCTACAATTATTAAATAAATAAGGATAGCAGGGTACGATTGTAACTTAGGACAATAATTATAATACCTACACAATCATTACAGAATGTTTTAAATCAAGTTGTTCTACTGCACGAAAATAGATATCCCCTTATAGATGGTCCCATAGATGTATACTATATCTAGTGCACATGACATTTTTAATGTTACCCTTATTATATGTTTATCCAAAGTGTTTGATTATTTGAGATATTTAATTGTTAAACATATATATGTGTAAAAAAGGAAAAGTAATTCAGTTTAAGTAGTTTTCATTTCAAGTTCCTATACAGCTATACATATTATACCTACGTACTTTAATACTACTTTACTTTATTTTACCTACGTGAAGCTGGCACTACAAAGTTGGCACAATAATCTAAAACCATTCCAACAAACTCTACTCGGACTTGTTGGAATATGTTGGACAATTGTTGGAATTTGTTGGAACGTATTTCAAAAGTTATTCAAGTTCAAAGTTTGTAGTGCCAACTACATGACCAGCACTACATATGCAAAAAAATACTTTAAAATTCTACCAACAATGCTCATATAACATTGTTGGACATTGTTGGATAATTGTTGGAATTTGTTGGAACGTATTTCAAAAGTTATTCAAGTTCAAAGTTTGTAGTGCCAACTTCACAACCAGCACTACGTATCAAAAAAAAAAGTGAAAACAGATCGAAAAATAAACTAATACAGTTTTGAGACACTGTTGGACTTTTGTTAAACATCGACAAAAAATATTCTGAATTTAAACAGTGTTTAAAGTAGTTAAGTTTGGTTCATAAAAAAAATGATATCTCAATTAAAAATTTTTAACAATCGTTATATTGAGTTCTGGTGTCCAACAACTTTAAAAAGTGATCCAACAAACTTGTTAACACATCGTACAAGAAAAAAATTACTCCAACAACTTTCCTAAGTTTTTAAATCACCATTTTCTTCTAGCACTACATTTTTCGTTTTTTCACCTAATATTCTATTAAATTTTTTAACTATCTGTATGTTGAAATCTAGTGTCCAACAACTTTGAATAGTGGTCCAACAAACTTGGTTTTACATCATAGAACAAGAAAATTCCTTCCAACAACTTTCCTAAGTTTTTAAATCACCATTTTCTCCTAGCACTACAATTTTCATTTAACACCTAATATTCATATTAAACATTTTAATTGTATTTATATTGAGTTCTGGTGTCCAACAACTTTAAAAAGTGGTCCAACAAACTTGTTAACACATCATACAAGAAGAAAAATTACTCCAACAACTTTCCTAAGTTTTTAAATCACCATTTTCTTCTAGCACTACATTTTTCGTTTTTTCACCTAATATTCAAATAAATAAATTTTTTACTATCCTTATATTGATATTTAGTGTTCAACAACTTTAAATAGTGATCCAACAAACTTGTTAACACATGATAGATGAATTTTTAATCCCCAATTTTAAGCCCTACAAATTTTTATCTTATAATTTATATTACTATGAAACATTTTTTTTTGATGATGAATCAATTTTATTAGGATAAAAATAAAATACGTTACAAAAAATATCTATACATACAACACATAGTATTGTACGAATTGTCCAAGACGATGTTTTATATATTAGAACATTTTATGACGAAACATATAGGTATATGATAAATATATATATATATAATAATTAATAACATACAGCATAATATAATATACTCCTTAACATAATAATATATTGGTAGGTAACAGTAAATAATTGGTTTTTTCATATTATAATATTATTCTTCATTTTTAGTTAGGCAATGTAACATCATATTGTAATCGTATTTATGTTATATTATGTATAGAAATCAGAACAATAAAATAGGTATTTCCTATATAATTATTATGATTCAATAATAATATAGTGTACATGTTTTTAGAAGCTCGTGCTCTATAATTCCTAGCGGTAAGTAAAACTAAAAAATATATAAATATGACAAAACAAATTCTAAATAAAATATTATATGGATTGTAGTTATTATTGCTGATGAAATTATTGCGTACACATGTAACACATAAATGTATACACATATATTATAATTTATTATAGACAATACAATTAATTGAATATTAAAAAAATATAAAACAAACATTTTGAGAAAATATCAATCTAAATGGAAAATATATTAGTACACGATAAAGAATTTATTTGTACAGAAAATTAATTAAGCATTAATGTGAACAAAAATTAAATAAATAGGTATGACAATTGTAGGTAAGTACTTACTTGGTAATTGAGGTACCATTGTAAAAACTGCATTTTCATCTTCTGCATTGACCTTACAGACTTTCGGGCGTATAGCTGGTTCCAAATCAAATAATTTATTATTACCCAAAATATTCTTTTGCAAACATGTCAATATATTATACCTATTATTTTTTATAATAGTATATAAATAATCTGCACTAATTGGTTTAAAATTCGTGTTTCTGGAAAATCATTTTATATATTTGTAATACTTTTATATAATTTAAAACTAAAAAAATCAACTAGATATTATAATTACATATTTAATTAACTTACCTGTTAAGTTCTTTCGATGCTAGTTTATAAATATCAGATGACCATGCAGGAACTGAACCATTTGGGTTCAAAAAATTAATTTTTATTAATAATTCAATTACTTCAATTATACGCTGTTTAACAGACATGTTTAGGCAACGAAAGAAATAATTGAAATGAAAGAAATTAATAATAAAACAAAAATAACATGAGACGATCACCATCTACAATCATAAATCCATGTTAATACGCTTAATTTAGAACACGTTAATACGATAATGCTAAATAAGCACCAGTCTGTATAAATAACGCAATGACAGAATATCCAACAATTGTCATCATGAAAACGCTATACCCATGCATTTGTTGTCTCCGTCTTACAAACGTAGGATATAGCAAATGTTTTTCACTAATTCTAATAACGTGCAGTTAGTTTTGATATTAGAAGTATTATCTGTGCTCAAACATGGCTTTTATTTAGGTTTTTTAATTTTAAAAGCGAGTTACTTATGAGCATTTTGAATTTGTGATATTTTACATACTCATATCTTGCATGAATAAAAAAATATCGAACAAATCACCAGCTTAGGCACAGGATAATGTTCTTATCTAAAAGTTTGATAATAATTAATAGAAAATGTGTGCTTAGCAGTCCCGATGTTGATTAGTTGATAATCTTTATTAACACTAGTATCCCGGATTTATGGCTCTCGCCTCACATCTCACAGAATATCTTTTAGCGATATGCTCTATTCATGAACCGTGCAGGTGACCCATCAGCCATCCATACAAAGGCAATAACAGTGGCCGTTACCCACGTGCTTTTGCAAGCCACGCGATAATCAGTTACAATTTCAACAAATTAAATAGCGATACCATAAGCAAATACTAAGCCGACACCGCGAGACCGACACGGGTGTAAAATGAATAATGTAGTGCTACAGGGAAAATTGATGATGTGTAAACAAGTTTGTTGGACCACTATTTAAAGTTGTTGGACACTAGATTTCAATATAAGGATAGTAAAAAATTTATTTATTTGAATATTAGGTGAAAAAACGAAAAATGTAGTGCTAGAAGAAAATGGTGATTTAAAAACTTAGGAAAGTTGTTGGAGTAATTTTTCTTCTTGTATGATGTGTTAACAAGTTTGGTGGACCACTTTTTAAAGTTGTTGGACACCAGAACTCAATATAAATACAATTAAAATGTTTAATATGAATATTAGGTATTAAATGAAAATTGTAGTGCTAGGAGAAAATGGTGATTTAAAAACTTAGGAAAGTTGTTGGAAGGAATTTTCTTGTTCTATGATGTAAAACCAAGTTTGTTGAACCACTATTCAAAGTTGTTGGACACTAGATTTCAACATACAGATAGTTAAAAAATTTAATAAGAATATTAGGTGAAAAAACGAAAAATGTAGTGCTAGAAGAAAATGGTGATTTAAAAACTTAGGAAAGTTGTTGGAGTAATTTTTTTTCTTGTACGATGTGTTAACAAGTTTGTTGGATCACTTTTTAAAGTTGTTGGACACCAGAACTCAATATAACGATTGTTAAAAATTTTTAATTGAGATATCATTTTTTTTATGAACCAAACTTAACTACTTTAAACACTGTTTAAATTCAGAATATTTTTTTGTCGATGTTTAACAAAAGTCCAACAGTGTCTCAAAACTGTATTAGTTTATTTTTCGATCTGTTTTCACTTTTTTTTTTGATACGTAGTGCTGGTTGTGAAGTTGGCACTACAAACTTTGAACTTGAATAACTTTTGAAATACGTTCCAACAAATTCCAACAATTTTCCAACAACTTCCAACAAGTCCGATTAGAGTTTGTTGGAATGGTTTTAGATTATTGTGCTAACTTTATAGTGCCAGCTTCACGTAGGTCTTTATTTTTACGTAAAATCGATTTTGGTTTTTGGTGTAATTCTAAAACAAATGACCATAGATACATGCAATTTCGACTGAATGTTATATTTGCATTTTCTATACAACATAATTTTTGACTTATTTTGAGCTGTTTCCAGACATTTTCAGTTTCCAATATTTTTAGTTTGTTATTCTATAAATATCCATAAAATTTGATTTGTTGGGTAAAAAAGATTGAATATTTAACAGAAGGTTCCTAAAATAGTTTGGTTCAAAGACAGATGAAAAATATTAAAAATCCACAGTCGTAGTTTTTATTTATAAGCATTTAAAGTTCAAATCTTGACAAAATACGGAAAAATCACGAAAATTAGCAAATTTATTGAGTTGAGAATTCATAAAAATTTTCTTTTTAAATCTAAAATTTGAAAATGTAATCCAAGATTCCTCATAAGTTTGTCTACCTTTATCAAAAAAAAAAAAGTCTACAAGAAAATAAATTAAATTTTGATGAGCGTTTAAAGTTCATATTTACAAATTCGATTTCACTCGATTTCTCGTGTAGTGATTTTGTTATTTTCTTGTAATTTAAAAACGAATAACTGTAGATATAAGAAAATTTCACTAAATGTTCATTTAATCAATTCCTATACTTTTTGAGCTGTTTATGGACATTGTCAGTTTTCAATATTTTTAGTTTTTTTTTTCTATAATTGTCAATAAAATTTTATTTGTTGGGTAAAAATGCATGAAAATGTAATACAAGGACGATACTGAAGTTAGCCCCACCATCTCGTTCAATCGACTACAAACTGGTGTCAATATTTTGCAAATTAATTGCGAATTGGGTTTCGCAATTTGCAAATTGATACGGACGCCGCAAAAAGAAATTTTCGTTTGGTGGGGCTAAATTCACTCAGCCCCACCAACTCTTCCGATAGACTTCAAACTCGTGTCAATATTTTGCAAATTAATTGCAAATAATTGCAAATTTGATTTTGCTATGAATAATATGTTTAAATTGATTTAGACCGGTTTGTAACACCACCCATACTCCGGAAAATATAATTTCCCGATGTACGTGCCAAGGTATCGCCTATATTCAGCAAACTGGTATCATTATTTTGCAAACTAATTGCAAATTTGGTTTCGGTGTCAATATTTATTGATTTACACTAGTTTGCAAAACCACTCTTACGCCAGAAAATATGATTTCCTATGTGTGCGATACTTGCTTGTAGCATCAACCTTTTTCAGCTATTGAATTAACCAGTGTCAATATTTTGTAACAAATTGCAATACCACATTATGAAATTTTCTTCTTAACCTCTACCAAGTGAAAACTAATTTTCTCTTATTGTTATTAAATTAATATTGCCCACTACCTACAAGTCCATGATGTCTGCACTCCGAATTATTTAATCTAATTCAAACTACTTTGTACTAAAGTTTTTTAAAAATATTTGCAACAATTTACGGCCCAAAAAAATAAATTTTACTAAATTTTTACTGTTTTTATATTATAAAAATTTACTAACATTATCATATTATTTAAACAAAAAATAACAATTATTATTTATAATTCAAAATGTATTATTCTTATGCATAAGTTCATGGCGTCAGAACTTAGTTAGGCCTTCGAGCTCAACGCCATATGAAAAAAACTAAAATTACAGGTAGGTTGGAATATTATAAATTATAATACTTAAATACCGCATAACGTAATATGTATTGTTTGGCTGAATGTCTCCACGAAAATTCTTTATTCATAAAATATTTATCAGTTGTACCTATAATAGTATGTTCAATAGTACTTATAAAATTAAAATGTATTATATCCATTACAGCGACTCAATGACGAGATACATACGATACCCACTATGCTGCAGAGCAATTTCTACGGGTTTTAACTTGTCATATTAGAAGCAATGACAGTGTTTCAATAACCAGTAGTAAAAAATATAGTCAGTGTTTTTTTTTACAATATAAATGAATAAAACTACTAAACATAATTATTATTTAAGATAATGATTATATTGTAATTTCTTATCGCGTTGCGTTGTCACTCGGGCATCTTCGATTTCCGTAGACACAATAATATTATGTGGAGGACTTTACCAAATGAAAACAATATTAAAAAGTTAAAATTACAATGACTATTCTCTTTTGAAGTCCAGTGCAGTGGCATGTTATATTGTATTTAATTGCTACTATATTTTACTGATTTGAAATTATTACATCTTGTTAAAAATGGTAAGTTTAGAAATATTTAAATTTATTAAGAATAGTATGTACTTTTTATTAAAATAATATGATACAGCCATACAAGAGATTATTTTAAAACCAGCGTTTTTATATTTTTGATATTTTAATTTTTATATGATTTAAAGAAGTTGTAATACTTAATTTGTACCAACCAAGGCATTTAATTTGTTTTTTCTAAACTATATGTTTATTTTTTATTTATTTTTTGAAATATTCGTTTAGAGTTATTTTACAATTGGTAGCTAATACAATATATTTCTAAAGGTTTATACGTGTGAATAGGTAAATATTAAATTTTAGCCTAATAGTAACAGTTCCCACTGTGCAATTTAAGTTACAAAACGTTGCCGCTATGCTAAGTTTCGATCGCAAAATAATATTACCTAGTAACAATAATGCAATATTGTATAATTATTCCATAAAAATAATATCTAATATATTACCAAGTAATATTATTTGAATATTTTAATGTTATATGTATGCAATGCTACAAATATTATGTTCAATTATTGTTGCATTAAAATTGATTTACAATTGCGATTATAACAAGTAAAATTAATAAAAAAGTTTGAAACTTAAATAAAAAAAATTAATTAAAATCACAAATTAAGGTTATTTATAAATTTAAATAAGAGTAAAAATCATTAATAAAAAAAACTTTTGTTAATAATTTACGGAAAAATAATTGAAATTTATAAAAATATTTTACAATGTCATACATGAATTAAACTATATATAATGAATTAAACTAAAATAAAAAAAATGTTGAATAACATGTTACAAATTAATCAATAAGACTAATTAACATTATAAATAAAAAACAGTAAATTAATAAAACTAATTTATATAAACCATGTATATTAATAATAAATACAAAAAAAATGTTTAGAAATAATAAATAAAAATAACTCGAAAATGATTAATACAAACTAACCAAAAATATGTTGAAAAAAATATGAATATGTGGGTATATTTATAATTAATAATAATTTATACAAAATCCCAATATTCATAATTAAATTGCTTAATGTTATTTAAATTATAAGTTTTTATTCATAATTTTTTCAACATTGTGAATAATTGTTTTGAATAAAAACTAAAAATATATATTAAATATAATGATTGAAATGATTCAAAATGATAAATCGCTGTTGCAATTTTAATAATTTATTGTAGACAATTTTATTTATTAATTTTATTTTAATGTTTTTTTTTGTATGATTTTTTTAAATTATTTAAATTATTTAATCAATTTTTACTAATATTATATTTTTTATTAGTTTCATAATATACCTACATTAATTTTATTTCTCATTTTTATGCGTTAATTTTATTAATTAATTTTAAATAGGTATTATATTTTTTACAAATAATTTTATTTACCATTTTTATTAATTTTTTGATTTAACAAGTACATCTTATTAATTATTTTGAATATAAGGTATTTTTAAATATAACATTATATTTTAGATAATTTTTATTAATTTCTTTTAGTAATTTACAATTTACAATAAATTCGCTGAATATAAGCGATACTTTGGCACGTACATCGGGAAACCATGTTTTCCGGAGTATGGGTGGTGTTGCAAACCGGTCTAAATAAATTTAAACATATTATTCATAGCAAAACCAAATTTGCAATTATTTGAAATTAATTTGAAAAACATTGACACGAATTTGAAATCTATCGGAAGAGTTGGTGGGGCTGAGTGCTCTTAGCCCCACAAAACGAAAATTTCTTTTTACGTCGTCCGTATCAATTTGCAAATTGCGAAACCCAATTTGCAAATATTTGCAATTAATTTGCAAAATATTGACACCGGTTTGGAGTCGATTGGACGAGTTGGTGGGGCTAACTCCACTATTGTAATACAAGGCTCCTGATAGACTGTTACAATAGAAGTTTAAAAATATTAAAAATACATATGCACAATTTTTTTTATAAGAATTTAAAGTTCAAATTTTGGCCAAATTTAAAATTTAAAATTAATAATTGTTTTGTAGTTAAATAATATCCTAAAAATATCCATAATATCTTGAGTAAGTTTTAGGAAAACTCGGACGTGTTTTGGGTTAGTCCGGCCTACATATTTGCGACTCGATACCGTCAGCTGATTATAAATTAGATCGCTTGGTGTTGGTTTCCTTTCCTCGTCTCTGGGTGTTGGTTTTCCCGTTTCGCTGGTCAAGTCCATGTTGATTCGTGAGATGTTGGTTTTCCCTCATTCATTGTTCTACTGTAACTTAGGGATGTCATACATCCCGCATTATACGGGAACGTCCCGTAATTCATGACAGTGTCCCGGTGTCCCCGTAACAAATCCAATATCGTACAAATGTCCCGTATTATGAAATTCTCGTCCCGTATGTCCCGTAAAAATAGAATACACTTTTATTTGATATTTGTATATAATATTATATTCAAAATGTGTTTTCAAATGTCAAGAAAAAAATATTTTTAACCACTGATTGACTGATAACATATTAACGTAAATGTTTCCGGTCTATGCGTTCCTATCACTTACCGTTCGGTAAATAATTTGGAATCTGGTTCCTAACATCAATACTTAAAGTCAAGATTGTGAATACGGACTAAGATATATCTTAGTCCGTGATTGTGAACAACTGCATACTCTTTTAAAATCACTTATCAGTTATTTAGTTTTCAGTTATTCATACTTTTCATTTGAATTTGATAGATATTTGTTTTAAAAAAAATAAATATTTTGTTCCTATCGTTTCTATTCTTTGCTAATATTTTTTCATTATTAACTCTGACAATAGCAACTATGCCTAAAGTTAAAAGAAAGTGCGTTTTTAATGAAAATTTACAAAAAGAATACGAGTTTTTAAAAATCTGTGTGAAGCCAGGAATAATCGACAAAATTGAATGCATCAAATGTGGAGCAATTTTCAGTATAGAACATGGAGGAAAATCTGACATTACTCAGCACATTGATACAAAACGCCATAAGCTTGCTGTTGAATCTGAAAAAGGTAATTCAGTTACTGATTATTTTACAAAAAAAAAATGTTGGCTGTGATAAATTATCATATGCAAATTAAGGAACGTGGGGTTTCATGTATGCCAGCATCGTGGACGGACCCGTGGGAGGGGGTTAGGAGCCCCCCCCCAGACATATTTTTTTATAATTCTACAGATCTGATATTACTATATTTCAAATCGCATAATATAATATATTATTATACGTAATATCTACTATCTTAGTTATGGGGAACAATGATTCCAATATTGTAATTTTACAATGACGTGTTAATTGATAACACCACAGGAGTGCACCACATTACCATCCAAGCAGGTCCCCGGACAATCAAAATATATTGAGTTTAAAATTTAATTTCAGATTTTAGAAGTTCTTGCTGATATTAAGTTATGGGCTGATAAAAATTCTTCAACTAAAGCAAATACACTTGAATTATCTATATGTAATAGTTAATTTATTATTTCACTTTATTCACACATTGATGTACTCAAATGGACACTTCCAGCTAGTCGTGACACGGTACGCAGCGGCCACCAGTACAAAGTAGAGGTACCGCATTGACCGGCCTACAACCTTCGCGACACCACCACACTCGCAACACAACACTCCACAGCCGACAAAGCCAACTCTTCCACCGCGCCACAAGGCACAAGGCAGGACAGGAAGGCGGGTCGCGCGAAACGAGTACCGCGCCGCCGGGTTACGACGACCCTCTTAGTCGACCGTCTTAACGACAACACCGCGCGACCACGCGTCCATTAAAACTAATTGTTACGTATTATTAAATTTATAACAACGCCATAATAAACGTCTCCAAGAGACTTCACCGCCGCACCTCTGACTGTGTTATTATTTTTAATTAAAAAGTGTGGCTTGTGTGTGCTACCACGTCCAGTCACCTCACCATACTCAACGGCCGGCTTACCACGGACAATTCCACCAGCATCGCCGTAGCCACGTCAAATTGGCTCCCCGCAGAGGATTCACAGTTCAGAGCCAGTTGTCCAGCTCGTCCGATTGTACAACGACTAAATGGTACACGAAACACGCCCAGATAAAATTCCACCCCGCGCGTCGAACTCGAATTTCGTCAGACTTCGTAATAGCCTTATTAGATTCGCAGGCACAAAAGTCGAACGTAAACCCGACAGTAGCCCCGTAAATATGGCAAAACACCCCCCCCCCCCCAATTCGGACGTCGACATGTGGAAAGGGAAGTCCCCAACCACCCACCACTCGTCCCGATCTATCAAGTAGAATCAGAAAACGACCCCGAAACACGCAAAACTAACCAAGATTTTAAACAAATACGCGGGTTAGTATTCAGCGAAAAAGTAGGACGTACCAAATTAATCGAAACACGCAATATTGCTAAAGACCCGTCCCCAATCGCGCTAAAAGCATATCCATATCCGCAGAAGAAGAAAACAAAGGCTATCGACGATATGGTACGCGATATGGAACTCCAGGGGCACGTAGAACCTAGCACCTCACCGTGGGCCGCACGGTGTTATTGGCAAGAAAAAAAGACTGAACATTTCGTCTCTGTGTCGACTACAGGCGGCTTAACGACTATCGTAACGGAATCCGACGCGTACCCTATGCCAGATCTCAACAAAATGATTAGGCAAAATGCGGGGCGCGAAAATTTCAGCATTTTTGACCTTAGATCGGGGTACTGGCAAGTGCCCCTCCAACAAAAATGCGCGAAAATACACGGCTTTCCGAACATGTAGAGGTCTATTCAATTTAGAGTCCTCCCTTCGGTCTACAGAATAGTCCAATGACTTTCGTGAGACTCATGAACGAGGTCATGAGGGCGCGGTGGTACCAGGATGATCGTCAACAAGTCTACCTGGATGAATTTTAGTGTTTTCGAGGGACGAGTACGAACACCAGGCCCACTTAGACAAGGTTCCGAGGCTCAAGAGATACGGGAATAAACCGTTAAAAAACAAAAAAATGTAAAATAGGTCCCTCCGCGAACATTTCATTTTAGCGGGCAATTGTTAGAATCGGGAGGGGCATTAACACAAAACAACCGGAAAAAATTGGTCTGCATTGGACCACATTTTCCGGTTCCCAAAAGTTGGGAATACGTAAATTTTTGGATTCTATCCAGCGGGAAGTAAAACTATATAAATACTAACTAGTCGGTCGTTGAATCAACAGAAGACTTCACGGAGATCCAGATCAAAGATGATGTGAAGTGGTGACAAGAGAAATCTAGTGCATTCAGCCCCTCCACAATTTCCAAACCGATCTGATGGAAAGAACCGGCAGTTATGGTAAAGGTAAAAAAAGTATCCCATTTACTAATAAAAGACCGGTAATGTCATTCTGTGGAAAATCGGGCATTTAGAAACGGAGACAATGCAGGAATTTACCTACGTAGCATGACAACGGTGAAAAACCAGTCTCTACAAGTAAAATTTAAATGCACTTGTAAGTGGTCAAGGATTAATTACTACAACAGATGTGGTGGTTATTAGACTCAGCGTGCGTAGATCATATGAGGGCCAAATCCCGAAAGTGGTTCAAGCTATCAGAACCAGTAGCATAGAAAAACACGCAACAATCCAAATAGGTGATGTTACAAATCTGTATGCAACAGGAAAAAGGTAAATTAAGATTTACATACTGAACGGTAATTGGAATAAAAATTACATGGCAAATGTATTGACGTGCCGGGTTTAAAATTAATTTTCTCGTGCGGAGCGGCGTTAGATAAAGGTTTAAAATTAACGTTTCGGATAATAAAACGTGTGTTGTTGTCACAAAAACGGTAAACCCGTATGACGCAGGTAAGCGTTGCGGAAGGTTGTTTGAAATTGCAGATCAAAGTCGACAGAAGAAAGTACCGACAAACGGAAACAGCTACGCGGACAGTAGCAGTCGAAAACAGGTTGCAGGATGGCACGAGCGGTTAGCACACCAGAATATAAGTACGTGAAAAGTTGTGAAGTGGGACAGTAACACACACGTATACGCATTGTACGACGGTGGCTGTGCAAGTAAAGTATTACGTACTACAAAGGTCCTATATATAGCTCCACCGAGGTCGTGTTACATCCGTATAGAGAGTGAGTCTCGCACTTGTACAACTAGTTATAAATGTACCACACGTGTCAGGTTGACTCCCACTATATTAATTGTACTTATTCAACACCCTCCCTCAATTAATAATTCCGTTCTTGTCAGCCTCCAATGGCGGACAGTAGTTTCTCGGAATCGCTTCTTTACCAAAGGCTTGGTTAGGATGTCCGCAATCTGGGTCCTTGCTTCCAATGTATGTTAGTTTGAAATTGTCCATCTTCATATTTTCTCCGTATGAAATGGTTCCCCCACGTCTATGGGTTTTGTCCTCTTAGAACTCCGGATTCTTAACGAAACGTATAGCACTTGATTATACAATGTATAATACTGACTGTTTATCACCTGTTGTCGATAAAATATTTTATCAAACGTGTAACCACATATCCCCTTGACAGTGTCACTGGCCGAAATATATCAAGCCTATGTCGCATGACATGACAAACAATATTGTCGCGGCGATGTCCATGAAATTATGCTTGCACATATCTGAATAGATATCCTGACGTTGACAAAGTCGTGTCTGAACATCACCTGCGTAATCAGCATCGCTAAATATTTCTAATGAAATTGAGTATTATATTAAAATCTAAGCCTAATTAAATGTCGTTTGACATACCGTATAATCCGTTTTTATTCAAGTTCCAATGAGCTTTAGTTGGTTTTGCTAAGTAACGACTAGCAAAGTTTACTGCATTGCTATATCTGGTCATGCCAGATATAAACTTTTACGAGTTTTTGGTACTGTCGTTATACACACACATACCAAAAACAAAACGCAAGAAGGGGGATCCAAAAAGAGAACAGAGGAATATGTTGTTCTATTCGCCATAAAGAACAAAAGGTTACCGTGTGTTTTATTCGAAAACAATACATTCAGTATTTAGAGACCATTATTTCGAAACGAAAGTAATAAAATTAAAATATAATTGTAGACAATAGAATCCAGAATACGCCGACGCCAGAGATAAAGGATGACCAGTCAATGTCGAATCGACGGATGGTCGACAAAGGAGTGGCATCGGTATGCGAGATCGGAACACCTAAAAGCACCGATCAGGTATAATGTGTCGTCGTTCATCGCAAATTGCGACCAGTCATTAATCGTAAACGAAGCGATTACATCGGACCACATAAAACGATGGGAAAACGCTATTGCGTGATGAAATAACGCCGTTACCATGGAAAACAGAGTGGTCCCTAGTTAATTTACCTCCGGACAAGGTTGCATTACGAACTGCAGGGTATTCAAAACCACAACTATAAAACTGACGGTAATATAGATAAATTTAGGCAGACTGGTCTCATTAAGGTGTGTTCACAGAAATACGGTATCGATTACCATGGAAACATTTTCGCCAGTGGTCCAGCTACCGAATCAATAAGGGCGCTAATCTCGCAGTAGCAGCTGTGGAAAAATTAATATTACGACAATTCGACATCAAGACAGTATTCTGTACGGAGACACTACAGGAAGAAATTTTCATGGTACAACCGCCCAGGTACGAAGATGGATCGAATCAAGTATGTAACTTCAGCGAAGTTTGTAGAGTTTAAAACAAAGTCCAAGATGTTGGAACATACGCTTTAGAACTTTTTGAATGAATTTGGTTCAAGATGTACCGAAGCGGACGCCTGTGTATTAAGCTGATCAACAGTCAAAATTTCTTTGCAATATATGTGACGATGGATTAATCGCTGCAGATAATGAAGGAAATAATAGAGAAACTTTAACGAACTTGGAAAAAAAGAGTTTGAGATTTAAAAATATTAGAATATTTCCTAGGTATGCAGGTCACATAATGGAAATGGGTCATTCTTTGCATCAGACAAATTTGCATGTAGGCATAGTTACTCAAATTTAATCGTTGGATGCCAGGAACTTTCAATTCCGATAGACCAAAATCATACACTTGAATACAAGGAAGATACGGACATACTGAATGAAGATCTTCCTTATCGGCAGGCAGTAGGTAGCTTACTGTTCTTATCACAGGTAACAAAACCAGATATAGCATATGCAGTAAACTTTGCGTAGTCGTTTCATATGGCAACAACTTACCCGTCTTGGAACTTGATATAAACGGCTTACCGGTATGTCCAACGAACATTTAATTATGGCTATATTTTAATCATAATACTCAACTGTCATTAGAAATATTAGCGATGCTGATACGCAGGGATGTTCAGACACGACGTTCACCGTCAGGATATTATTCAGATATGGATCAAGCATATTTTATGGACATCGCAGCGACCCATATGGGTGTCATTGCCCTCGACAGGAGGCTGAAGATATCCGGCCAGTGAAACTGTACGGGGATCATGTGGATTACAACGTTGATAATCAGTTTATCGCCAACAGTTGATAACCAGTCAGTCTTATACATTGATAATCAAAGTGCTATACGTTTAGCTAAGAATCCGGAGTTTCATAAGCGGACAAAACACATAGACGTGGTTACCATTTCATACGGGAGAAATATGAAGATGGACAATTTCAACTACATACATTGGAACAAAGGACCAGATTGCGGAATCCTAACCACGCCTTTGGTAAAGAACGATTCGAGAAACTACGGTCAGCCATTGGAGTGACTAAAATTAAAGAAATTATTATTGAGGGAGGGTGTTGAAATATACAATATATATTAGCTAGTCAAACCTTGACATCGTGTTACATTTAGTAACTAGTTGTACAAGTGCGAGACTCACTCTCTATACGGATGTAACACGACCTCAGTGGTGCATAATATAGGACCTTGTCGGTACGTAATACTTTACTTGCACAGCCACCGTCGTACAATGCGTATACGGTGTGTGTGTACTGTCCAGTTAATTGTCAGTTGAACGTTATTATATATTTCATAACTTATACATAATCATATTGTCGTGTTGTTATTCATTTATACTAATACTAAAGTCATTAGTCCGTCCAGCGTCACTTTCAACAATTAATATTATAAAATATTCGTAATATTGTTTTACGATAAGATCGTGAATTCATGGATAATATTACAGTCGTAAACTATATTAATATACACATGTAAGATGCATAATCTCATATAAGGTATAAAATAAAATATTTATTAAAAAATAAAAAAATAACTTACTAATATCAACTAGAATTGAAACACCCGGAAGTAATTGATAAGTAAAATCATAAAACATTTGTAATTTATTAGGATTAGTGATTTGTTTGAAAAGTCGTCAATGAATTTAGTATTTACAGAATATTCAGTAGGATACCAACTTTGAAATTAAATATGTTTTTGGTAGAAATGAAAAAAAAACAATCTAAATTTGATATTAATAATATGTGTAGGGGGACAGAGTTGCCGAGCGGACTAAGGCGTCGGTTGCGACGCGCGCTGTAAAAAACTACCCAATGCCCTAAGTTTCCGCGGGTTAATTCATAATAAAAAAAAAAAAATAATATG
The DNA here is from genome assembly GCA_008086715.1 of Sitobion miscanthi. Classification (NCBI taxonomy): domain Eukaryota; kingdom Metazoa; phylum Arthropoda; class Insecta; order Hemiptera; family Aphididae; genus Sitobion; species Sitobion miscanthi. The sequence goes on from SSSL01000221.1 coordinate 20,934, forward strand.
TATTGTAATTTCATAGATTATAATTATAATAGTGAATAGCAGATTAGTCCCACTTCGTGCCGGCAACAAATAATATTATTTTATTAACTTCAAAAACCCATGGCAACCACTTATTAATACAACAAATTTCCATCAGAATCAAAATCCCTGTTTGAACACCTCCCGGGGTCCTTTCGTCCGCGTCTTCTCCTTAAATAGAACCCTATCATTTTAAGCCCAGACGTCTTATCTATCTTCGTTACCCATTAAAAATTTCAACTCTATGTGAATAATATGTTTTACATATTACCATGGCAACTATTTATATACAAAAAATTCCATCGGAAATTTCAAAATATTGTATAAATTGTTGCCATAGTAATATGGACACACAGACAGACAGACATATACATTGATTTTTATGTATACAGATTTATTAATGATTTATAATATATTAATATGTTTATTATTCTTTATTACTTTGTAATATACCTATTTCGTAATAACTTCACTACCTACTCATAAAAAAAGAGGTTATTATATTTTTTTCCTCTAGGGAACAAAAATTATGAAGAACTACTTAAAATATGTTTCTGGAAAATAGAGTTAAAAATGTTTATAAATAGGTAAGGTTAGGTCAGATTAGGAAAATATTTGCACTCATTAAACCCCACCGAAAACTTTATCGGAATCGCAATGAAAAACCAAGCCAGGGAAATATAATTACAGCTACACATATAGTGTATAGCTGATCTCATTAGTAATTACTATATATTCGGGAAAGTCACTCTCGTCCATAATTTAAGTTTTATAATGTCTAAACTCTAAATAAGAGTGTTTCAGATTTAACATTTTATTTTCAATGATTTATAATTTATTAAAAAAACAATTATGGGAGAAGGAAAATATTGCTTATGTAAATTCACCAAAAAACTTTCAAACAAACATAAACTACAAAGATCAACGAAATATAAAACTCAAAAAATGTTCCTCACCGCCGTACCCCGCTGGAATATAATAATAAAAATATAAAGTTTGAATTATTAACCATATTATTATTAATTTGTTAAAAAATATTAAATTGAATTGTCAATAATTGATTATTATCACAGCAGCATGATAATAAATTGATCAAACATCAATAATGTCTGTTTTATTTGTAATATTATGTATCATAGAAACTAGAATAAGTAGACCAAACTCGCGCTGTGCAACTTTAATTCGCGTTTTTTGCGATTTTGGAAAGTATATGCATTATTTTGAATAATTCGAAACTTCCTTAGGCTATAACTTCAAAACTAAGTCATACCGCCAAATTCTGACATCACCAATGTTTCTAATATAGTCTACTGGACTAAAAAAAAATATTCCTAATTGTATTGCATTGCATGGTTTGAGGGACTTATAGTCCGTTTCCTGAGTTTCGGGGATTTAGCCCAATGACTCATAGTAGGAGGTGAAGTGGTTGAGGTGGTGTTATGAGCGCCTGGTCAATTCACCGGGTCTGTTTTGGTTGAGTTCTGGTGGTCCAATGATTTGACCTATGTTTTGTAGGTGAATGAAGTTGGATTTTTGAAGTTTGAAGAACATATTTTTAGAATTTTGTGTGATGGTTGATTGGATCGAAGGGAATTTGGCTGGATTTAGAAATGACGGTGTTCCGGACAAACCAGGGGGAGCCTGTGATTTACCGCCGGATATTATCTGGGATGTGTGCTTGGTTTGGTCGGTTGTTGAGGATTGATGTGTTTTTTGTCGTGGCAACCTGGACGGTAGTAGTAAAGTTCTCGATCTCTTGATAAGTTCCGATGTTGAGTTGATGATTGGGTTTGGACTTGGAATGGCAAGGTGCAGGTCTACTGTGAATTTCGGCCAGTTCGTAATGTTTAACTGCTGCTTTGGTGGGTCGAATGATGGCTTGCCGCGGAGCGTTAGGATAACCGGACTGTGGTCAGAAGAGAGTTCGTCTGTGAAGTTGCAGATTTGATATTATAGGTGGTTGTCCTTCAGGATTGCAATGTCTAGGATGTCAGGTTGATGGTGGCGCTGGTCTGGGTTGTGGGTCTGTGTATCTGGTGCGACAATGAAGTAGTTATTCTCCTCCATGTGGTTTAGGAGTGTTAGGCCAGCAGCATTTGTTCTTCGGCTGTTCCAAAATGGGTGTTTAGCGTTCATGTCACCCGCGAGAATTGTTGGATGGTCAGAATCTAGAAGATTGTCGATATCTGATGGCATAAGGGAGTTTATAGGCCTTTTGTAGATTGCCGAGAGTCTGGTCTCTCGGTTGTTTATCTGGATGTGAATGGTGGTGTTTTCCAGGGAGTTGGTCTGGATGAGGACTTCGTAATGGACGAGCCTGTTGGTTACTAAGATCGCAGTGCCTCCGGCGCATCTCAAGCCGAGAGGGGTGGGTCGTCATTTCTGTAGGTGTGGTAGTTTGGGAGTTTGAATGAAGCTGAGGGGTTGAGGTGAGTTTCGCTGAGTAGAAAGAAGGGTGTCCTATAAAGTAATAAAATACCACCATTGTTATTGCCGTTGGTTGGTTTTCACATTCACATTGAGGCTTGTGAAAACCCTACCTTCGACATGTTTTTAGCCTTGATTTTATGTCACATTCGCTTGTCTCAAATGTTTACGTTATCAAATTATAGTTTTGCTGGAACTTCAGATACTTTAGATATTATAAAACCGTTGCAAGCCCGCATTATCAAATTATTGTTTATATTATAATAATATTATGTTCTTTTGATGTATACACTATACAGCAATCTATAATTATATATTATTATATTTACGCCGGGGTATTAATTGGTTTTATTTTTAATTTTTAAATATAAACTGCCCAAAAATTGTTTTATTATTATCATCAATATCCAGACGAGTGATGACCAGAATCACAGTTTTAGATACTGGAATACGGGATAATCGTCATTCGTCACTGAGTCACTCGTCACTATATTATTTAACTGCGTGTCTGCGCTACTGCAGATAAAACAATATTGCTGTCTTGTGCTTGTAACCTCGTGCCCAAAAATTCGCGTGTTCTTCGTTTTTCCTATCCACTACTTGCAAGTGACAATAGTACGAGTGTACGACACGTCTTCAGCAGTCCGCACGTACGTTGGCCTGTTAATTGGTTTGCATTGGGCTTGTGCTTTCGTGCTTATATGACATTAATTGTAATTCGTTCCACCGTGTCTTCGAGTTACTAAGTTTATCATGGTGACTAGAAAGGTAAGATTCATTATTGTATACATCTATACGTCTTAGTGTACCTATTATTATTATAAGCGTTATTAGTTATTACGGTTAAAATTATATATTTTATAGTACTTAGGTAGCTGATACTTTACTATAGTATGTTTTTCCGTTTTAGAATAAAGTATCTTGGGTTATTGTCATATTTTTGGACTCAAAAGACTACAGTGTAGTACCAACAAAGTGGCTGGTTCAAAATAATTCTAATAATCTAACAAATAGTCCTGTACGGTTTTGTTTTTGGCCACTTGGTCGAGTATCCAGTACAGATATCCATGATGCTCTGAATCCAGATGCGAGTTGGATTCAGTATAGTATAAAAATAGTTGGTGGCAATAAAACATATGGTATGTAAAATAAATAATTACAAATTTTATATTTTATTGTTATTTTAAGTAGGGTCAACTGTGGTAAATGTAAACGGTTTTGACAAGGTTTACCCTAATATAAACACTCACTATTATAATAATATAATGTATCCTACACATATTTTGCTATGTAATTATATGTAAACATGCCCAAGGAATAATATCTTGGGGTTATGTTTAGTATGAAAATTATATTATATTTAAATGTATATAGTATACAAGTGCACAGAATACACTTCAGCAATTATATAACACTCCAGATATTAATACTTATGGTAACTTTACATAAACTTTAATTTAAATATGATGTTAAAAACAATCATTTAAATAGTTCTGTATGTATCTATTATTATTGGACTAGGGTTATATGAAGATAAATTGGACAATACTATCTTACAAGGACAAACTACTACACATTTGATGTTAAATTGTATACTAGCGAAAATAGAAGTAATAGAGGCTAATTATTTAAAAAATACATCAAAAACTATTGATCCAACTGTATACATTGATCAACTTTTTTTGAGTTACTTTCCTCTAAACAATGCAGACGAATTATCCTCATTAGAAAATCGCATAAACAATGAAACTGAATTTGTTTTAAAACTCGTAATATAAAATCTTTTAAAACTAAATAAATTAAATATTATATTTCTTAAATTTATTGTGAATAGGAATCATTTATAAAAAGTATAGGCGGTAGTTGTGCTGCACATCATGTGAAAAGAGTGATGATTTTTGAATGTACTAAGACCACTATTGATGTCAATAAAGAAAAAAATAATTATTTTTTGTGTCAAGATAATTCATTAATTACAATACAATATATTATAAAACCTGAGGACAAACCGATTAAATTTATGGTAAAAAATTTCTAAATGTTTTAGAATTTTGTAACAAACCAATTTCATCATTTGCAGTTGGAATGTTTGTAGTTAATACTGAAGAGTTGTGTAATTTGTATTCTATTAATGAAAATGATTTAAAGTTTAAATGTTTTTTAATTAAATTATCAAATAGTAGGGCAATTGTATTATCGTTGTGTCATGAAATATTATAATTACTAAGGAACTATGACTACCTAATATATAATATTATGTCCTTGTTCAATTTGTATCAACCATATTTCATAATTTTCTATATTTATGTATTGATTTAATAAAATAATAAATGCTTAGTGCTGAAAAGAGTGTAATTTGTTTCCTCTTTTTTGTTAACCTCTATGATAAGTATCTATTTTATTTAATGGAACATTTGTAGGTAAGTATTTAAAGCACATCAAAGGTACCTACTACCTATACTTTAAGAATGGTATCACACTAAAGAATGTCATCGATATTCACAGATATTTAGATAATAAATTAGGTAGTAATATTTATTATGTATGTAGTATATCTAACATCAGCTGTGCTGATGAAGACCTACACCTATATTATATTATAACAAAAAAATATTATATATATATAAAAAAAACATTTTTGGAACTTGGAAGTTGTATTGATGTTTCATATATGTTAAGATTAAACATTATTTTAATGTTTTGCTATAATATAATTATAATGTATCATTGATGTTTTTGTTCTGTTCAATTTTAATGGTATTCTTATGTTTTGCAACAACATAATTTAAATATTTTATTGATGTAAAAACTTATGTCATCAGAATATTAAGATTATGTTACTATCACATTCATTTTGCCAGACATTTATGGTTTATCTTATGTTTATTTTATGTGAATTTAACAATAATCTTTAATGTTTTAAGTAAACTTGAAACATCAATAAAATATCAATACTACAATTTTTTGCACAGTGGGAGGTCTGGTCAGAATCTTAAAGCTTAAAATACAAGTTCCATGCAAAATAATTGTATTATGTACCTATTTATAACATAGGTATCAAAAATAAATAAATGACACGTACTTTCTTGAACTGTAAATAATAATGATCAATAAAATAAAATAAATTATAGGCATATTTATATATCATAATTAAGACGATGGCGATGTTAGCACAATATCTGTTTTCTCTCTCTCAGACCAACGCTCAACATAGATAAAACGCGTTCACCTAAAATGGTGTTTTTATGATTTTTGAATCATCTTATAGTAAAATCAAATATTACGAAAATGATAGAGGATAATATTTTTGAAGGTAAGACATATCAATTTTATATTTTATTGTTATTTGACATTGTATTCAACTTCCAAAAAAACACAGAAATGTTTTAGGTACATTTAAATTATGTTTAAATTGTTTAGACAAATCGATATGTTATACCCTCAAAAACCTTATTCTCTATTGTTTTTGTTGTGGTTGAGTTTACTCTAAGATTAACAAAAATGATTCTGCGTAAATGCGTTTTGTCTATGTTGCGCGTGGGCAAGAGTGAGAAATTGAATTATAGTGCGCTGACATCCTCTTAATGTAAAAATCTAGATTTTGGAAAAAAGTCAGCAAAAATGTGAAGCTGTGAAGTCACCTCATCATTCGTTTATTCGTTTGTCGAAATGGGTGACAACTCTAGTAAATATTTATTTTTTGAATTTTAAAAATTAAAAATGCATTTTTAGCTAGGTATGTCTGAGATTAGCGTTAACAGTCCCATCGGATTCCAAGAGTAATTCCAGCTGTAGCTCCACAAGGCACAACCAATGTGGAGTGAAAGACTCGAGATATTCGAAGGGAAAGTAAAATTATATGGCAATAAAAATAAAATATAGGTACTTACTAATATAATCTGCAAAAAAATATACAATATTCCAAAGTTATTAATAATAAAATTAAATATTTATTATAGTTGTGTTCAATGTGATAGATCCCTTTGGTTTTCTTAATTATTAATGAATATGTATGAACTCTGATGTACGTATATTAACTAAGTATATAAACTATGTGCATATTTAAAAATACCCTTATTATTTTGATAGCTCCACATTTGAAGGGCATTACATTTTTTATGAAACCTCTAACAGAATAAAATAAATAAATACGTACTAATAACGTCTAAAAAAAATTACAATAATAATTAATATAAGTTATTAATAATCACCAGGTGTATAAAACTTAAATACATAATTCAATATTTTCAATAGGTAGTGGAAGTTTTATTTTAAAATTGAATACCTAATAATATTATAGTTAATTATTGAAAGTTTTCATTTATTCATTATTCAAATGAGTATACAAATATAAAATAACATTAATGGGCGCAAATCTAAAAAGTATCTTTTTCTTGTACATTTTAGATGACAATGGTGAAAAAACAAAAATTTATTATATTATGATGAGCAACTTATTACGTATCAATTTAAGTTATAATTTATTATGCAAATTCGCAATACAATAAAAAAATATAAAAATTACGTACTCTTTAAAACGGCTAAATAAAAAATACAAATAGGTTCATGCGTCGTTAATTTTTATATTAATAGGCTTAAAAATTATTAAACATATTAAAAATAAATTATAGACATTTAAGTTACTATTATCATCAATATTAGCTATTATAACCATTTACAATATACAACTACAAATATATAAATATGATACGATGGTTTATATATTATTGAGATCAATAAACTATCATAATATGATTAATTTGCAAATTATTATAGTAATTATAACTTATACCTTAAAATATTTAATTATTACTTATTCCATTATAATGGTTCTTATCATGTAACTATCTAACGATTTAATATAGAAAATTCTAGTATTGTAAACATAAATATAATTTATTTTAATACAATATCTAGATTTTAAACAGAATACTTTAACCATTTCTTAGCTAAGGCTCTCAAAAAACACTTAGTTCCAAATTTTTGTACGCAACTTTCTCATGATTTTGTAATAATTTTGTAATGAAATAGACCGACGATAACTTTACTTTGTTTGTAACTTATATGTTAAAAGGAAGTTCAGAGTTTAAATTGTTGATACCATTCATATCCATTTTTTTACTTACCTACTTTCTTCAGTAAGACAAGACAACTTATAAAACTCATTATTACTTACCATCGAGTTCTTCTATAAAAGCATATAAAACATAGCTTATACAATAAATTGGTTCATTTAAAGTGGCCCTATCGTTTTTGGGGTTTTTTTATGTATATAATATGGGTTTTTCTGTTTGAAAACTTAGTTGGTGTTTCAATGTTTTCTTTGCAATCGAGCTTAGTTTTTATTTTGGTTTTCATCAGTATTTTCCGCAATTTAAATATTCAGTAATTACCTATTTTTGGTTTAAGGAAACTTCTTTGAAGTACCTACTGTACAAACTGTTAGATATTGGTGTAAAGACTGTTACACGTCATTCGTTTGTCGAGGTGATAATAACTATAGTATACATTTATTTGTATGACAATATGTTATTAGGTTAAAAAAAATTGAAAATGTAATCCATGGTTCCTCAAAAGTTACTACTTTAAAAAATATCGAAAATACATAAAATCATATATTTTTTTGAAAAATAAAATTTAAATTAATTAAAAACTTAATCAAACTGACAAATATTTTTAAACTATATCAAAGTTTTGGTCTCAAACTAAAAATTTAAAAGACAAGTTCCATGCAAAATAATTTTATAATGTACCTAATTGTTATAAGGTATCAAAAATAAATAAATAAAACGTACTTTCAGTTTCTGTAAATAATAATGATTAATAAAATAAAATTTATAATAGGCATATTTATATTTCATGATTCATAATTAATGTAAAAAATCTAGATTTTTGAAGAAAAGACCAATAGCCACTCTTATTAAGACAAGATAGAAATATACTATTGTTCTGAAGTGATCAATAACAACTAGTTATACATGGAATAATAAAAATGTTTTTTTCTTCAGAAAGACATTCACATAAGTTATACATTTATAATTATATAAAACAAGTATAGAAAACTCAAGTAAATATTTATTTCATGAATTTTAAAAATAATAATGTAGTTTAAGCCATGCCAGAGATTAGCGTTAACTGCAATCCCATCATATTCAAAGAGTAACACTAGCTATAGACTATAGCTCCACAACTAATGTGAATTGAAAGACTCGAGAGTCGAGACAATCTCTCCAAAAACAATACAATAATATTGTC
>SSSL01000236.1:0-25900 GCA_008086715.1 Sitobion miscanthi
GAATGCTAATAAATAAATATAATATTTATGTTAATGATAATTAAAAACAGTACACTACCTACTTGATAATAATTTTTGATTAAAATAATCATATACATAATATATTACATAAGATTATATATGATATTATCATTGCTATTTAGTATTTTCTAAATATTTTGATACGTATTACGTAACTAAAAGTAATTTGTACTTGTTAGTTTTCATTGCTTACTAGTAATTTTATTATTCTAAATTTTATTATTTTAATTTTTTTTAAATCATTAATCCATAATGAATAATAATAAAAAAATAAAATGCAAAAAAATGTGTTGTGTAGTGAATTGTCATAATAACTATCAAACAGGACATAAATTATTCAGCTTTCTAAATAGAAGCTATGAAAGAGAATTAAAATCAAAATGGATACATAGTGTTGAAATATACAATTAATACTAGTAGTCAACCTTGACATGTGTGTACATTTTAGTAACTAGTTGTACGAGTATACGACTCACTCTCTATACGGATGTAACACGACCTCGGTGGTGCATATATATAGGACCTTTGTAGTACGTAATACTTACTTGCACAGTCACCGTCGTACAGTGCGTATACGGTGTGTGTGTACTGTCACAGTTAAATTGTCCAGTTGTATGTTATTATATATTATACTTATACATAATCATATTGTCGTGTTGTTATTCATTTATACTAATACTAAAGTCATTAATCCGTCCAGCGTCACTTTCATCAGGTTATGGGCCCAGAGCACAGTTACCTAGAGCACAATTGTTCAGAGCAGTTGCCAAGACATACAGTCTAGTGGATTCGTGATCGAAGTATTTTTATATTTGTATTAACGCAGAAAACTACAACCAATTCGAAGATACCCTGGATTTCAGGAAAACGGCGGAACAGTGTACATGGTAAAATTTTGTTGGTAAATTTGTATACAGGTCAAGTATATGGAATCCATCGGTCATGGAAGACTCGGTGAAGATAACAAAATTATGTGCGGAAAACTGGTCGTTATGGAAATTCCAGATGAAGGTAATACTTAATGCCTTGGAAATAGGTGGTATAGTTTCAGGTGAACAGACTAAACCAGGACTACCTATCAAGAAGTTGTCGGAAACAGAGACGACTGAGTAAGCCAAAACACGTTGGCAAAGGCACTTAAGTGCCTGGATTAAAGCAGATGCTAAATGTCAAAAAATAAAAGTTACCTCAGTGGACGAAGGTCCATTAGAGTATTTGCTTAACTGTGAGACTGCATTTGAAATGTGGGAGAAACTGCTGAGTATTTACGAGCAGAAGTCTGAGGCAAGTATACATTTGCTTCAACAAAAATTTTTCAGTTATTCAAGGGAACTGACAGATGACATGTCGACGCATATTTCTAAATTGGTCAATTTAGGAAGGAAACTGAGTGTAGCGGTTGAACCAGTTACAGATAACATGGTTATGACAAAAATCTTAATGACATTACCAAAAGAATATAATAATTTTTACAGTGCATGGGATTCTATCCCAGTAGGAAGTAAAACTATAAATAATTTAACTAGACGGTTGTTGATTGAAGAATCACGGATGATCCAGATCAAAGGTGAAGTTGGTGAACAAGAGAAATCTAGTGCATTTCCAACCAAATTTCAAAACATATGATGGAAGAAACGACAGTTATGGTAAAGGTAAAAAAGTATTTACTAATAAAAGTAATGTTAAATGTCATTACTGTGGTAAAATCGAGCATTATAAACGAGAATATAGGAATTACCTACGTGGTATGAACAGTGAAAAAACCGGTACTACAAGTACAAATTTAAATGCATTTGTAAGTGAGTCAAGGATTAAAGATACTACAACAGATGTGTGGGTATTAGACTCAGGTGCGTCAGATCATATGAGCGCAAATCGAGAGTGGTTTATAAGTTATGAACCATTAGAAAACACGCAACAAATAACGATAGGTGATGGTACAAATCTGTATGCAACAGGAAAAGGTAATATTAATATATTATCGTACGTGAACGGTAATTGGAATAAAAATTACATGGCAAATGTATTGCACGTGCTGGGTTTAAAATTTAATTTATTCTCGTGCGGAGCGGCGTTAGATAAAGGTTTAAAATTAACGTCAGATAATAAAACGTGTATATTCACAAAAAAACGGTAAACCCGTACGCGCAGGTAAGCGTTGCGGAAGGTTGTTTGAATTGCAGATCAAAGTCGAAGTACCGACAAACGGAAACAGCTACGCGACAGTAGCAGTCGAAAACAGGTTGTCAGTATGGCACGAGCGGTTAGCACACCAGAATATACAGTACGTGAAAAGTTGTTTGGCGAAACATGACATTGTGTGTTCGGCCAAGGATGTCGAGTTCATGTGCAGCAGTTGTATAATGGGTAAACAAAGTCGAAAATCATTTGGTAAGAGTAGTACAGAATATTTCAAGGTGAATGATCTAATTCACGCAGACTTATATGGGCCAATGCAGAATGACTCCATAGGTTGTTCGAAATACTTCTTATTATTCAAGGACGACTCCTCGCATTACTGGACGGTATATTTTATTAAAAATAAATATGAAGTAAAAAATATTTTGGAAACATTTATAAGAAGTGTAGAAACAGAAACAGGTTCTAAGGTCAAAATATTAAGAACGGATAACGGGTTAGAATTTGTTAATAAAGAAATTACAGGTATTTTGCTAAAATACAGAATACGACACCAAACTACAGTTCCATATACGCCAGACCAAAATGAAAAAGTCGAACGAGAAAATCATACAATCGTAGAGTCAGCAAGGACAATGATTTGTGCGAAAAATGTGGATGTCTTACTTTGGGCAGAGGCTGTAAACACGGCTGTTTACACGCTTAATCGAACAGGAACCAGTTCAGTTAAATATAATTCACCGTACGAGTTATATTATAAGGTCATGCCAGATATTAAACATTTACGAGTTTTGGTACTGTTTTGTATATATAGTTAATTTACCTCAGGGCAAGGTTGCATTACGAAATGCATGGGTATTCAAAACTAAATATAAAACTGACGGTAATATAGATAAATTTAAGGCCAGATTGGTCATTAAAGGTTGTTCACAGAAATACGGTATAGATTACCATGAAACATTTTCGCCAGTGATCAGATACGAATCAATAAGGGCGATATTCGCAGTAGCATTTGTGGAAAAATTAATATTACGACAATTCGACATCAAGACAGCATTTCTGTACGGAGAACTACAGGAAGAAATATACATGGTACAACCACCAGGTTACGAAGATGGATCGAATCAAGTATGTAAACTTCAGCGAAGTTTGTATGGCTTAAAACAAAGTCCAAGATGTTGGAATATACGATTTAAGAACTTTTCGAATGCATTTCGTTTACGATGTACCGAAGCGGATGCATGAGTATTCAAAGCTGACAACAGCCAAATTATTCTTGCAATATTTGTTGACGATGGATTAATCGCTGCAGATAATGAAGAAATAATAGAGAAACTTTTAACGAACTTGGAAAAAGAGTTTGAGGTTAAAAAGGGAAATTTAGAATATTTTCTAGGTATGCAGGTCGACATAATGGAAAATGGGTCATTATTTGTACATCAGACATTATTTCTAAACACATATAAGAAGATATCAATTAATGAAATGCAGCAATATGATAGACATAATCGCTACAGAGCTAAACAATGAAAATGCAATACTATCATACCATTTACTATGACAATAAATGACTCAAATTTAGAATTTAATGAAGATGCGGTATCAACTAATCGTAGCCATGATATTGGAACTCAAGTAGCTTTTGATGTTTCTGAAATCCAATATTTTTCATTTGAATGCACTTTTGAAAGGGGTAATAATTCAGTTAGTACATTTGTTGCAAGTACTTCTAACAAAATGCTTACTAATTCAAAAAAAATATTTGTTGATTAATCATCTGGCCCTATTTCTGACAATACAATTTCATGTCTTGATTGCCAGAAATTCCATGGGTATGAATCAATTAAGCATGAGTCTTCCCTAAAAGATTTAACTGGAACATCTTTTAAAGTATTTAATCTTTTAGCAATGATGCTTGAATCTTCTAGTAATAGTCATTTAAATAATAATAATAAACTTCTAATTTTTCTTATAAAACTAAAGCTGGGTAAAACTTTTTCAGCACTCGGTGTGCTCTTCAATGTTCATCGTACCACAATCAGCAGAATATTTTTTGATACGCTCACAATTTTAGTCAGTAAAACCAGTGCATTTATATTTTGGTCAAATAAAAAAACAATCCAAGAAACTCTACCTGAAGTATTTAAAATTAATTTTCCTCAGTGTCGCTGTATTATTGATTGCACCGAATTTAAAGTTGAGCAACCACCGTCAGTGGAACAATGAGTTTATATGTATTCTAGATGCAAATATGCTATACTATATGTTGAATATAATTTAATATTGTATTACGTATCATCATATTGTGCAATAACAACATCATTGTTGGTATTAATAGTGTGCAAAATCACGCCATATCGTGTGATATAATTATTAGCAAATCGGATATTGTTAAACAGTGGCGTGAGACTTAGGTCAATAGGTCACTTGTATATAAGTCCGACTTTTAGCATACTGTCGGTTCTACATTTTAATATTACTTATGTGTACGTCATGCGTTTAGTAAATGTTACTTATGACTAAAAGCAGTGTAGTCATTTTTGTCCAGATCGATCTACAAACATAATCCTAAATTCAACAGGTTATGGGCCCAGACACATTATCTGGATAAACTTGGACTTCAAAGGAACTACTCTCTATACAAGTAATTTTTGTTATTCTTCAAAGTTTTATAAACAGGAAAAGTCAAGATGGACGATTCAGTGAAAATAAAATTATCTAATGTGGAAAATTGGCCATTATGGAAATTTCAAATGAAGGTAATTTTCAACTCATTTGAATTAACGTCAATAATAACAGAAGAGTGGAAAAAGCCTAGTTCTAAAATAACTAAGATAGAAAAAGAAACTGATGAGGAAGTAAGAGCTAGATGGCAAAGGTTAACTGTTGACTGGAGTAGAGCTGACGGTAAGTGTCAAAAACTAATTGTAACTTCAGTGGACAATGGTCCATTACAGAATTTGATTAATTGCGAAAATGCGCGTGATATGTGGGAAAAACTTCTTGCTGTTTATGAACAAAAATCCGAAGCAAGTATACATTTGCTTCAACAGAAATTTTTCAGTTATTCAATGGAGGCGACTGACGATATGTCGACTCATATTTCCAAAGTAGCAATTTGGGAATGAAACTGAAGCAATCAGGGGAACCAGTAATGGACAATATGGTCATGACAAAAATATTAATGACTTTACCTGATGTTTATAATCATTTTTACAGTGCTTGGGACTCTATCCCAGCAGGTGATAAAACAATTAATAATTTAACAAGTAAATTATTAATTGAAGAATCAAGGGTACAACAAAGAAACTTGACAGTGATGGAAAATCAAAAATCAATAGCGCTAACGGCAAATAATCCAAAGAGAAATTGGAAATCAGGAAATAAAAATGAAACTACCAGAAAACCAGGTAATTGTTATTTTTGTAAATTACCAGGCCATTGGAAAAGTCAATGCAGAAAATACTTGAGGAATCAAGAAAATAAGAAAACACACGGAGAAACAAGTAAAAGTGATGATGGCAGTGCATTTATTACTGGAACTATCAGTACAAACGATATTGAGGAAAGTTGGTTACTTGACTCAGGAGCATCCGATCATATGTGCGATAAAATAAATTGGTTTTATAACTACGTATTATTTAACGAACCAATTCAAGTAAGAATAGGCGACGGTTCAATTTTGTTAGCAAAAGGAAAAGGTAATATAAAAATATTATCATTTGCCAACAATAAATGGAATAATAATTATTTATTCGACGTACTGTATGTGCCGGAATTAAAATACAATTTATTCTCATGTTGTACAGCGTTAGATAAAGGTTTAACACTTTAATCAGAAAAAATAAGTGTACTTTCTCAAGAAACGGACAAATAGTCTGTACAGGTGAGCGACAAGGAAAACTATTTAAATTAGAGTTCAAAGTCATTACGCTCGATAAAGAAGAACCACAGGCAAATATTATTATCAAGGACACATTACAATTATGGCATGAAAGGTTGAGTCACCAAAATATAAAGTATGTTAATAATATATTAGAAAAACATAATATAAAAGTGTCAGATAACAAAATTCATTTTTTCTGTGATGCGTGCATAATTGGTAAACAACACAAACAAACGTTTAAGTCTAGTACTACGTACACCACAGCTGTAGGGGAAATAATACATGCAGACTTATGTGGAACGATGCAAACCAATTCTATTGGGGGTGCAAAATATTTTTTGTTAATTAAAGACGATTATTCAAATTACAAAATAGTACATTTTATAAAACATAAAAGTGAAGTGAAAGATTTAATTGAAAATGTGATACATAAAATAAAAACTGATACTGGCTTTAAGGTCAAAGTATTTCGAACAGATAATGGCTTAGAATTCGTTAATAAAGAAATAACTAGTATTTTACAGAAATATGGGATAAGTCATCAAATAACAGTTGCATACACACCGGAACAAAACGGGAAGATTGAACGAGATAACCGGACGATAGTAGAAGCCGCAAGGACTATGTTACATACGAAAAAATTAAATAAAACACTTTGGGCCGAAAGTGTTAATACGGCTGTCTATACTATTAACCGACAGGGTACAAGTTCAATTAAAGACAAAACCCCGTTTGAAATCTATTTTAGACAAGAAGCGGAAATAAAACATTTAAGAGTTTTTGGTACAAATGTCTTTACACATATACCAAAACAAAAACGACAAAAATGGGACCCTAAAAGCGAAAAGGGAATATTTGTCGGGTATATAGAAAATGTGAAAGGATATAGAATATGGTACCCGGAAACAAACAAAATTAGCGTATGTAGAGAAGTTATTTTTAAAAAAAAAATAATTGATAACGAGGTTTTAATAATGAAAATGAACTTGAAGAAATACAACACAGTATAAGTGAAATTACTAATGAAACAAATCTAGACAATAAAGAGGAGTTGGTAAGCACATATAATCTAAGAAACCGTGAACATATAAATAAACCAAGTAGATATGCATGTATAGCGTTTATAACTGAACCAATTAATTATAATGATGCAATTACTTGTGAACAATCAGATAAATGGAAACAGGCCATGAATGAAGAATTGAACTCGTTACATCAAAACAACACATGGATTTTGGTATCAAAACCAGACGGGGTCAATGTGTTAAATAATTATTGGGTGTTTAAAATTAAACATAATGATCGATTCAAGGCTCGTTTACTTGTTAATGGATCAAGACAAAAATATGGTATTGATTACACGGAAACATTTTCGCCAGTTGTACGGTATGAATCAATCAGGACAATTTTAGCCATCGCAGCAGCTGAAAATTATGAGCTGAGGCAGTTTGACATAAAAACGGCATTTTTGTATGGTAAATTAGAAGAAGATATTTACATGAGCCAACCAATTGAATTTGGAGATTCAACAGAACGGGTATGCAAACTAAACAGAAGTTTGTATGGACTAAAACAATCGCCAAGGTGTTGGAATTCCAGGTTTAAGCAATTTCTGTTAGAATTTAATCTAAAACAGAGTACTTCGGACTCGTGTATTTATTTTAAGCATAATAATAATGAAACATTAATTTTAGCTATTTTTGTTGACGATGGACTGATAGCGTCTAGTAGCATAATAAAAACAAATATGTTATTACCTACAAGGTCTTGAACAACAATTTGAGATAACACAAGGTAATCTAGATTATTTTCTAGGTATGGAAATAATTAGGTATACAGACGGATCGATACATTTACACCAATTAAATTATGCCAATAAACTTATTAGCAAATTTAATTTATTAGATGCGAAGGAGTTATCTATACCGATTGATAGGTCACATGGTGTAGAACATAATCTTACAACGAGTGATAATCACTTTCCATACAGGCAAGCTGTGGGAAATTTATTATTTCTATCACAAGTCACGAGACCAGATATAGCATTCGCTGTAAACTATGTCAGTAGGTTTTTAAATAATCCAACGTCGGTACATTGGACTATGGTTAAACGTATAATTCGATACGTAAAAGGAACAACAAACTTTGGTCTATATTATAAATCTAACGTAAATCTGTGTTTAAGTGTGTATTCAGATTCTGATTATGCAGGGGACTTAGAGACAAGACGGTCAACTTCAGGTCATCTGTTCATGATAGGGCTATCTACGGTGTCATGGCAAGCCCAGCAGCAATCCATAGTGACACTCAGTTCCACAGAAGCTGAATATATCGCGGCATGTGAAGCAGTCAAAGGTTTGGTTTGGATCAACAGATTAGTCAAGGAAATCAGCAATGATATACAGTACGATCAACCAACATTATACGTGGAAAACCAAAGTGCAATTCGACTAGTGAAAAATCCAGAGTTTCACAAAAGGACTAAACACATCGATGTCAGATACCACTTCATCAGGGAAAAGTTTGAAGAAAACTTATTTCGACTACAGTACATTGAGACGGAAGAACAATATGCAGACATGTTCACTAAACCACTTCCGAAGGATAGATTTGAAAAATTATCATTGTTTAAATTACATTAATTCTTTATTGTATAAAATATTAATTACGGGGGTATGTTGAATATAATTTAATATTGTATTACGTATCATCATATTGTGCAATAACAACATAATTGTTGGTATTAATAGTGTGCAAAATCACGCCATATCATGTGCAGAGATGGGCATAATCAGTAAAAAATTGATTTTTAAAATCAAAATCCAAAATCACCGTAAAATTGATTTTGAAAATCAAAAAATCAAATCTTTTAAAAAATGATTTTTAAAATCAAAGTTCAAAATCATTAGCTAAAAGATTTAATTAGCTTATAATTTGTTAAACCACAAAATCACATAATATGATTAGGTTTACTATGAGAATTGGTATTTTTTTTTATATTTTAAAGCTACATAAAGTTTTGATTTATGAAATAAAATAAATACATTTTTATTAATGATCTGTCGATGTCAACATAGGCTTAACTGCTTAAGTATATATTATATATAATATATATATCAAAATCCAGTATCCTATACAGTATACGGTATACCATGGTCATATGTAAGTCACTGAAATATATTATTTTTTATATCATGTAGTCATATAGACATTGTAACTTAATAATAAAATGGTAAAATATCTGAGAGAAAAAACTGAAATTCAAATATCATATACAGGTTCTGACGAATTTTAATTGTAGTTTATAGGTAAAGTTTTAAAAACAAAGTAATGAAACAAATTGTATTTTATTCAAAATAAAGATTATTTTTAATTGTTATAAACAAAAATCTTAATTTTTAAAAATAACATTACTTGAGTGGCCGCCTCCATTTTGTATACAGTCGGTTATCCGTTTTTTCATACTGTCCATAACTCTCTGTAGGATATGCACATCGATGGCTGTAATTTCCCGTCTAATGTTTTCTTTTAACTCTAGTAGTGTATGTGGCTTATTAGTGAATACTTTAGATTTCAAATAACCCCACAAAAAGAAATCAGGTGGAGTCAAATCTGGAGAACGTGGTGGCCAGGCAATATCACCATTCCGCGAAATCACACGATTCGGAAACATTTGTCTAAGAACAGCCAATGGAATACGCGCTGTATGGCTGGTAGCACCATCTTGTTGGTACCATAGATCTTTATCTTGTACTCCTAATCGTTGTAATTCAGTTGGCAAGAAGTTGTTCAACATTTCCACATAACGTTCAGATGTTACGGTCACAGTCACATTGTTTTCCTCGAAAAAGTACGGACCCAAAATGCCAAACGATGTAACGCCACACCATACTGTTACTTTTGCAGAATGCAAAGGAGTTTTATGTAGCAAACTAGGTTGTTCTGAAGCCCAAAAACGATAGTTTTGCTTGTTTACCACACCACATAAATGAAAATGTGCTTCATCTGACATTATCAAATTAGACATCAATTCATGATTTCAACAATTGTTGAAACCTGTTACAAAATTCAATTCTCGCACCAAAATCATTCGGAAGAAGTTGTTGCACTATCTGTACTTTATATGGAAAAAGTTGTAAATCATTAGGTAAAATTCTTCGAATAGTTCTGGTGGACAAGTTCAACGACTGAGAATGGCGTCTTGCCGAGCGTTGTGGACTTTGATCGATTGCTTGACGTACTCGTTCAATGTTTTCTGGTGTTCTTACACTTTTTTGGCTGCCTTTATAAGTTGTTAAAACAGAACCAGTATTTTGAAATTTGTGATACCAGTCTATGATTGAATTCCGTGAAGGAACATTACCTCCAACAGGAATATTGAATAGTCGTCGAAAATTTCGTTGTACAGTTATAATAGATTTACACTCAATAAACGTTGTAACGGAAAAAACGCGCTGATTCACAGGCCACGTGTCCATGATTACTAATAAAGTAAAACTAAACATCGTTAACTTTAATCTGGCGACCAATTAGTTTATCTTATCTACTTTGGTACCTAACCGCAGTACTTAATAAATCATCAGAACCCACTGCCCCACCTTGTATAATTTATAAATTAATATATAATAGTTTTGTATTTATGATTTTTAAAATATGTACAGATTAAAATCATTTCAATGAACAACAACAGCACAAATATATAAATAAAAACATTTTTAATTTTTCTTTAGAACAATTTATAATTAAAAAAAAACTGCAGATACTTAGATAAATAATATATATAAATCATAATAAAATAAATTCCTATTATGTTTCAACAAAATACAATAAAATGTTTAATATTTAGCTAAAAATTGTTGATTTCCTAAGAAAGACAAGTTTTTCAAATGTTTTATCTGAAAGATTTGATCTTTTTGGAGTATTTATCATTCCAGCAAATGAAAATAATCTTTCAACTAGCAGAAGATGGTAATACAACATTATATTTCAAAAACAACTGTTTTACATGAGGAAATTGGTTCAAACAATACAAATCTTTACTTTTATCTTCTAAAAACTGCAATACTTCAATATCGATTTTGGAGTGAAACTGGATTTGTTCCAAAGGTGTAGATGTAAAGATGTTATATGCTTCAGTATTTGACACTGAATCGGCTTCTTTTTCATTGTTTAGTTGTTTTGGCATTTCATAAAAATCATCATCACTTTCAGAGTTTGATATAGACGATATAGTTTCAGAAGTATATTCAGATGCAATAGTTTTGGCACTGTTTACAAATAAATCATATAAAGTTTTTTTTGTAGATGGTAGAGTTTCTAGATCTAATCAACGCAATTTAAAAAATGGATGAGACATTGAGGCTAAAATTGCTTGATTTACTTCAGGAGATAGTTCATAATAGTTTTTAAAACGTTTCTTAAGACTTACTAAAATGTCTGAAATTAAACTGGTTTGGGGTCTGATATTTAGTATTCTATCAAGAGAACGGTTTTCAGTTGGAGTCATACTTGATAGAACCAGCATTTTTTTGTACTTTGTTTTAAGAGCAAAAAGTGTTGGAATAAGTTGCCCGTAATAACAGTTTTGTTCACCTTGGAGTTTATCTAGTGCAATTGATATTGGTTTCACAATATCTATGTAATCGGATAAATATTCTAATTCATAACTTTTTAACTGAGTATTACTACCAAGGGATTCAAATACAGAATTCAATTTTTCTTTAGCTTTTATAATTAAGCATAAAGAATCATATAATGAATTCCAGCGTGTTACACAAGGATAGCTTAATTTGAAACCCAAAATCGAATAAATGGTTTCAGCAGATTTGGGCCGTCCCGAGGCGTTCCACAGTAAAGTACATTTTGCTAGAGCAGGATGATGAAGTCGTTTTAATGCTGTATTATTTTTAATACATTTGCTTATATCACTACTGGCAATCAGGTTAAGTGTGTGTGTTGCACAATGCTGGTGGTAAGCTAAAGTTGCATTCGTATACTGGGCATCTGGATCTAGTGAATTGTTTTCAGCATCGATTTGTACATCAACAAATTGTAAAACTTCTTCCTCGTTAAACTCATCATATTCACTTTCATTATTATTTTGTATACCAAACTCTTTGAACGCTTTGACAAAGTTCGCACCATTGTCAATTACGGTAGCGACTATTTTAGAGACTGGTAAATCATACATTAAATGTATACTATGCAAAATTTCTGCAATTCGATTAAAAGAATGTACACCTGGGAATCGAGTACAAGCGAATACGGTAGATATTCTATTAAAATCTTTATCATTTAGAACATGTGCAGTAACACCAATAAAACTTCTGCTCCTCATAGACCATATATCTGTTGTTGTACAAACATATTGATGCTGACTAAGAAAACATTTTATTTTTTCAACTGATAACAGATAATGATCATCAATTTTTCTATCAAGAGTTCTCCTAGAAAATACTTCTACTCCAAAGTCATTAAATAAATTTTTAAAATCTTTTTCATCAACAATAGATAATGAGTAAAGACCATTGACAACAAAATTAACAATCCGCTGGTTGAATTTATCTTGTGACACAAATTTGATAGTATTTTTTGAAGATTCCACAGAACTTAAACACAATGTTCTCTGTTGACGTTGTGGAGTTTTTTTTTATCTTCAACGTTACTTGTATTTTCGTCGACAATACTGATACCATGAATAGTTGAATCATGTAAACTTGATGTTGTTTTTTTCTTTTTCAATACCTTCTCTTGTTTATACTTTTCATAGTCTTGGAGTGAATTTTTGTGAAAAGTCTAAAATTTAAATAATTTCACATACATAAATATATTAATATTTAAAAAATAAAATATTGAAAACTTAAAATTAACCAATAAAAAATTTTTAATATATACTTTATATACTATTTTTATGTTGTATACTTATTTTATATTTATATATATATATTGTTATTTTAATAATATATATATTTTTATATTAATGTTTAATAGAATATAATTTATAATAGTATTTAAAAATTAAAATAATTCACACTTGTTTCAACTAAGTTAAATGAGTTAAATTTAATTAATTATAGGTACTAGGTATAGCGTATAGGTATTGGTATACTATAGTATAGCCAGTATAGGTCTATTGTCTATAGGCTATAGCTCAGAATCTAAAATGAAAGCTTACCTTTAAATGTCTCTTTAAGTGAGAAGTTGCAGTAGTAGATGCACGGTGAGTCGTCTTAGGAACACATAACTGACATTCAGTTTTTATTTTCGAATTAGAGTCAATAGATATAAGTTTGAAAAAACGACCGTCATAAAGTGCGTTTGCGTTTTTGATAGTGTCAATACTTGTCGACTTTTCTAATCCCTCGTTGTTGATGATATCATTGATATCTTCTTCTTGACTTAAATTCATTTTGTAAACGGACACAGTAAGCGTTGCATGAAGTCATAAACTAGAAGTCGACAAAAACAAAACGAACACCGGAACACGTGTGTCTAAAGACTCGACCGCGGTTATCACTACTTATCAGCAGGGATACGACACTCCGTGATGGACCTACAGGCCGCCGTAGTCTTAGAAACGTTTTCATAATATTCTTAAGTGGTAACAATGGGTCTAACATCATGTTGGTGCGTGGAACCGTTTTCATGTTTTTCGTAGATTCAGAGTTGATCATAGGTATCATCGACCCCTGATCGAGTGTCGCTTCTATATTGTTGTATTGGTTATCAGATTCTGTTATTATCACTAATCACCGAGTTGGGTATCGTTTTACTTTCCCGACTGACGACTGTGATAATTCAATACGTATTGATATCTTGATGGCATCAAATTGTATTATAATGAAATAATATTAAATAATATTTTTTCTGTTTATATTATGTAAAAATTAGTTGTATATTACTATTTACTATATTAGTTTGTGCTCAAAATCATTGAATTGATTTTTAAAAATCAAAATCAAAATCGTTAAAAATCAAAAATCATGATTTTGATTTTGATTTTTGATTTTAAAAATCGTTTGATTTGAAATCATGCCCGTCTCTGATCATGTGATATAATTATTAGCAAATCGGATATTGTTAAACAGTGGCGTGAGACTTAGGTCAATAGGTCACTTGTATATAAGGCCGACTTTTAGCATACTGTCGCTACTACATTTTAATATAACTTATGTGTACGTCTTGCGTTTAGTAAATGTTACTTATTACTAAAAGCAGTGTAGTCATTTTTGTCCAGATCGATCTACAAAAATAATCCTAAGCTCAACACTATAAAAATACTTGTTGGAATTACACCAAATAGTTATATATGTTTCGTCTCAAAGAGTTATGGAGGAAGAAGCAGTGACTCTTAAATTACTAACGATAATGGGTTTCTTAAGAATTTAGAACTTGAAGACATTTTTTTGGCTGACAAAGGGTTTCCAGGTATCAAAACATTATGTGATTACCAAAAGTCTATATTGGTAATGCCACATATCTTTGCACAATGGGAGATTTACCGAGGAAGAAATAATTAATACATATACAGTTGCTAGTGTTCGTATACATATAGAACGTTTGTTTGCTAGATTAAAAACGTATAAAATATTAAATAATATAAAAATTGATTTTCTACCTCATATTGATGATATTATTAAAATATGTTGTGTCTTGGCAAACTTACAATCCCCAATTAGATCTTTTATTATATCAATAAAAGATCACAAAGAAAACAATGTGCAAAAAGATCAGAAAATCTAAATGCAATAATAATTAAAATATTTTTCGCAAAATGTATGACATTAATAATTAAAAAAAAATATTTTTCACAAAACTTATGAAATCAATTAATTAAATTCCAAATGAAATATTTTTTAAGAAAATCTAAATGCAATAATAATTAAAATATTTTTTAATAGAATTGTTCTATTAAAAATAAAAATCTAAATGCAAAAATGTATTAAAAAGAAATTGAATACCTGAGTTAAAGGAAAGAAATGTATAATAAAATAATGGAAACAACTATCAAAGATTTTAATAAATTACAAAAAATGAAATGCAAAACGAAATAGAAACTCAATATTAAATAATGAAATCTTTGTTAAGTTTTGTAAATATGAATACTATAATAATAATAATAAAAATATTAAAATTATGAAATATAATCTAAATAAATTCCAATTAAGGAAATATTTTGATTGTCGATCATGGACACAATATTTCTGGAAATGGAAAGCCTTATGCTTCTAAAATACTAGAATCGCCAACATGGCTTGAAATTTGTAAAATTGCTAATGATTTAATAAATACAACCGGTACTTATTTTTTCAAAAATCTTCATGATATTTGTGTTTCTCAAGAATTAGGAAATATTAAAATATGTAGCCTTGGTATGGGAGGTACAGACACTGAAAGCAAAATGCTTAGAATATAATTATATTATTAATTTAATTTTTAATAGAATTGTTTTATTAAAAAATGTTTGATATTTAACGCGTCCCCGTATAGGGGACGTGTTATTAAAATCCAAAAATCTTTGAAAACGATTTTACACTATGGTACTATGAGAGGGACTTATAAAGAATTAAAATCAAAAATGATTAATGTAAATAAATAGCAACGGTGTTATACTTAAATGAAAAATATGAAGCGGGGGTAAACTTTTAATATGTAGTGTAGATAAGAATATAGTGGGGTTAGGTAGCCGAAAAATGTTTCACGTCTGGCAACCAATGCGCCCTTTTGGATTCAGATAGTACATGGGTAAACGAGTCTAAAAAGCCCGGGACACAAATTTTTCCTCCCCCCTTACGTTGTTGATAACGTTATCAATATGGCCGCCAAATTGTTGTGATGTGGTTCTACATTTTCCTATATAACTTGGGTTTGTATTTAGATATTTACCTATATTTTTAGTGATTATTAATCAGTAGAAAATGCGCTTTTTAATGACATATTTTACATTATCATTTAAGTTCATAATTTCAGAAATTTTTGTAACTTTTTTTAAAATTTTTGAATTTTATTTTGAACTTTTCAGTCATTTTGCTAAATAACACGGAATCCGTTATATTTAGCTAAAACTATGATAGAAACTTTTTTGTTTGTAAAAAAATTACCTTTCGAACAGTATATAAAACTTTGATTTTGTTCCAAACAGTCGCTGAAAATCTTCCAAAACAATTTTGCATAGCGAGAGACTCGTTCGGCAACAATGTAGTTTAGAGGAGTTTTGATAAGTATTAAAGCGTCTTTGAACTTACTGTTTAAGTAATTAATGTAATCATTTTAATTTTTGGTGTAAATGTAATTATATTATAGCTTTTTTTTAGGGATAACTGAAAGATAAATTTTAAACATAAAGTACAAGAATGAGAAGCAAAATAATGTACATTATTATTCCAGTTTAATATTCAAAGTTAAAAATATCCATACATTTTAAAATACACTTTTTTAAGATATTTAAATAAAATAAGATCTTGCTTGATTAAAATCACCAATCACTTTCGGAGCACTGTCCTTCACATACACAAAGTTTGGTACATCGTACTCCTATTTTGACACATTTACATTTCTCACTTGTGCATCGCTTGCGGCAAGTACATGAGGTAAGTTCTACAGAGTGTTTTGACACTTCTGGAATTGTCGTCCACACAGGTTGGTATGATCCTTCTGAGGTTTGTGACCATCCCCAGTTGGTTGGCGAAGGTACTGTGTATTGTGAATCAAGGCTGTTGTTCCAAATTCTTGCTTGAAAAGCAGCTCGTTTGATATGTTGTTTCAAAGCATCTGCTGTAGGAGGAATATTTTCGATTGCTCGATTCTTTCTTGTAAACAACACTCGTCTGCACTCATTGATGTTCTGTATATCTGATGTCTTATCATAAAGTAGAACAATAAAACGCTGCAACAGATTATGACATTCATCATTAATATCAGAGGTGCCTGTATAGAGCTGATTCCATACACAATCAATTTCACGAAATGACATCCAGACCTTCCAAGATATCTTCTTGCCAATGCCACAAAAAGTGGAAACTGTATCGCAACCAGTTACAGAATGAAAAGCTAACAAATTTCTACAAATTTCAGGTGAGAGGGTAGTACAAATCTCACGAATTGGAATGAATTTCCTATATTTTCCACAACCATACTCAATCAAAAGTTCATCAATACCTAGTATCTGTGGAAACAGTGATATTTAAATAACCACTACATCTGAATCCACAGTTCGTATCAGGATGCAAGTATGTCCACTTTCCACTGCATGCTTAACATGGAGCAAGAGGCGGCCATCTGCTTCTTCGTGTGAGGCAGGAGAAATGCTTGAAACATCCATAGTGGTTGACGTGAGAACTTGGTCATCATATGTACAGACGACTTGCTTTCCCGGGTACTGCAGGTCTTCCACCATTTTCTTGGCTAGCAACTGGAACAATTGTGTTTTATTTTCGTCGACACATAGGAATTGCTTAAATTTTTTTGGTATTGCAGTTGAGTCTGATACTTTAATACTTATGCCACTTCCTCTACTTTCTCGGGTGCCTGCCTTCAAACTGTTACTAATATATCTGTCGAAAACAATATCTATTCGTGAACTATTTTTTAGTTGATTACTGAAATATGGCTTGAAAATAAGTTCATAGTATCCGGAAAATGTTGTAGCAATACCAGGATTAAGCATGTGTATTACAGCTGCTCCATCAAACATTTTGGCTGTTACAATAGGTTGGCTGTCATTAAAGCTAATGTCACATTTTGTTTGAATGCAGTCAATAATATCAGACTTATTGGTTGGCTTTCGGAGCTTTCCATCTTCTGATATAGATGGCGGGTACATTTGGTTTTCGTGAGAAAAGAAATCATCAATATTTGCATCCCGAGCTCCAGATGCGACATACAATCTACAGAACAAATTAGAGTCTTTACGCAAGTTAGCAATCTTAGACTTTGCCTTATCCGTTTTTTTTTTATAGTCTTGAAGATGTTGATATTGGTTCTAGGAATAATTTCATGAATTGAATTTTGTACAAGATTAAGACGAGACACGACAAATTCATTATACTGTTGTAGTCCCAAAGTAAATACTTCTATAACACACTTTACAGCTTCGACACTTGCAATTACTTTGGAACTCCCTATTGACACCAAATCGGTTTCTTCAAACGGATTTCCATTTTCGGTAAAGACGTTAATCATTTCTTTGACATGGGTCAAAAACCTTTTCTCAAATGCATTATTATCTTCATGGTGCTTTGCACCTCCGTCTTTTTCGTCTTTTAAAAATGATTTCTTTTCAAATTCCTCAATTAAAGAACTGATCCTAGGGCCTGATACCATCCATTTAAGTAGAGCATTTTCATTATCAAGAATCCCAATAACTCCACCTTCGCCCTTTATAAACTTATTATTGTGTTCATGAAGCTGGTCGTCGGATATTGCAGAAAATGGTTTAGCAGTTTTGGTGCTCGAAAAGTTGCCACGAAGAAATTCAGCATGTATATCTGGATGTTTTTCTGGAAGGTCCTGTAGAGTGCGTACGAAAACTGGCAACCAACGAGAATAGTGGACTGCGTCCAACGCAAATGTCCATGGACATAATTGAGCCAAAATATCGACATACATTTTAAAGTTAGATGTACGAATACTCAATATCAGTTGCACTAGAAGAGACTCCAGTTTGATAACTGTGTCCCAATACTGAAACTGAGGACATTCATGAAAAAAGTGTTTTATTCTATTTGATAACAATGATATGATATCGCTACCATATGTTTAATTAAACTAATGACTAAAGATCAAATTTCAATCAAATGCGACAGATAGCGCCTAGTAAATAGTAATTATTAGTGAAATGACATTGTTGCCGAACGACTCTTTGTGCATTTATGCTTTGCAAAAATTGTTTTGGCAGATTTTCAGCGACTGTTTGGAACAAAATCAAAGTTTTATATACTGTTCGAAAGGTAATTTTTTTACAAACAAAAAAGTTTCTATCATATTTTTAGCTAAATACAACGGATTCCGTTTTATTTAGCAAAATGTCTCAAAAATTCAAATCTTGTATCTAAATACAAACCCAAGTTATATAGGAAAATGTAGAACAACATCACAACAATTTGGCGGCCATATTGATAACGTTATCAACAACGTTAGGGGGGAGGAAAAATTTGTGTCCCGGGCTTTTTAGACTCGTTTACCCATATACTATCTGAATCCAAAAGTGCGCATTGGTTGCCAAACGTGAAATATTTATATATCATTTTCAGTTAGCACACCCCATTATGCACATATTATTTTTTTAATGAGAGTTATGTCAAATAAGTGGAAAAATAAAACTGCTCAATTTTTGATACTGCCAAGCTTATAAAATTATTATTTCTTTCAACAGTAATAAGAAGTGGTTTAACATAATTAAAAATAAATGAGTCACACTTTGTTAAACCAGTACAAAACATTAAAAATTGACATTGTGTGTAATATGTATGTGTTGGTTTTAATGTTACTTTACCATAACTGTCATATTTCAGATAACTCAAATTTAATTTTCCATCAGTCTCTATAGGTGTATTTGTGCATGAAATAGGACATTTAATTTCCAAGACTCTATCAACTTTACCATTCTTTATAATTAACCCATCTGGAGAAGCACAAACTAAACTACACTCAATATAATCACATTCGGTATATTTTTTTAAGTAAGATTCACTGCAGTTTTTTCAGTCATTAAACCATAACACACATTTATTGATGCTTTACCTTTAAGTACAGAATTTGACATCAATATATTAGCAACCTTTTGGTAAGACATTTTTGTATTAACAACTTGATGAATTTTTATAGCTGAAATCCTTATTTTTCGTTGTATAACCCATGTTTTTGATTGAGGCTGTTTGATAGTTTCAATAAATATCTTTTTAATTTCATCGCCATTGACAACAATATTGTTTAAATAGTAATTATATTCATTTATATTCAATGGAAACTTGTAAAAATTGTTGAAATTTGAAAAGTTAATTGATTTTTGTCTAACCAAAATAAAATCTAAACTTGGTCCATGTCTGGAATATAATTCGTTTATTTCTGTTTGATCTACTAACCATTTTACACAGCTTTCACATTCTCTGTCTAATTCCGTTTTCGTTTCTACACTTAGAAGTTTAGTGAAACTACATGGGATATCAAGAAAATTATAGTTTGTAACTAACTCAATATGATTAACTTCTACTAGGTCATTAACTAGCTTTACTTTTTTTTTTTGAATAAATAATTCTGAAATTCTTTTTCCTTTCTTGTATTTTTGCTCACCAGCTCTTGAAGGTTTTCCCCATTGTTTCTCAAAATCTGTTTTAGACTTAGCATCTTCTTGATTAATATAGTGTACCAATGCAGCAATATGTTTACACTTTTTCCCAGCACCAGATGGACACTGACATTCTGCATTAGTAACATTCCTGGTAGTGTCCAACTTAATTTAAAATAAAAAGTAAACATACAATTTAAATATAAGTAGTAACTATTAACTAATATACATATTATAGTTTTACTCTTTTACTTATTTCAAGTTTAACCTCATATGGTGGGTTACTAACAGATGCTTGTCTGATTACAAGTGATTTAATAAATGAAATACCGTCATTAATTATTATTTCAGTGCAATTTATTACATGTCCACAGTTAGCCAAGTTCATGCCTTTTTTTATTATTTTGTACAGCTTCGTAATATATGGTTTGAAAACCACAAGTTATTACGATATCTGGATTAGATGTCATTTTTAAAAATGTGTGTTAACACTACATTAAAGCTTAATAAACTTAATTAATAAGGTATTGACTGTCTAATGTGCAATTATATGAATTATTTGAGTTGGCTTATTATTTTTGTCTTTTTATCTGTTAGGTATCTTATCTATTTAAAGTATGAAAAATAATAGTAAATTATATAATAATATTAAAATGTCAACACTGATTATTGCAAATAATATTATAAATTACAATAATATTAATTTAATATTTTAATTCCTATATATTATTATAATAGTATTTATCCCTCCATTAAGAGTGACAGTTGTCCACCAGACCGCGCTGTTTTCCAGAACTTGCACAGTGTCTACAGGAAAATAATATATTCAATAATTATTATTATCTTAAGAGCTATAATAAGTCTTTATAATATATGTGTATTAATTGTATACAATATCATCAACTTTTTTTTACCGGGTATTTCCATCATTTTGTTTTAACTATATAGTAGTAGTATATATATACCATTCCTGGCGCAGCTCATATTATATCAATAAAAGATCACAAAGAAAACAATGTGTAATAAGATCAGAAAATTGAAATGCAATAATCATTAAAATATTTTTTTACAAAACTTATTAAATGCAATAATAATTAAAATATTTTTCACAAAACTTATGAAATTAATTAATTAAATTCCAAATGAAATATTTCTTAAAATATTTTTTAAGAAAATCTAAATGCAATAATAATTAAAATATTTTTTAATAGAATTGTTCTATTAAAAATAAAAATCGAAATAGCATATTTAATTGCAAAATTGAATTTAAAAGAAATTGAATACCTGAGTTAAAGGAAATGAAATGTATAATAAAATAATGGAAACAACTATCAAAGATTTTAATAAATTACAAGAAATTGAAATGCAAAACGAAATAGAAAACTCTATATTAAATAATGAAATCTTTGTTAAGTTTTGTAAATATGAATACTATAATACTAATAATAATAAAAATATTAAAATTATGAAATATAATCTAAATAAAATTCCAATTAAAGGAAATATTTTAATCGTCGATCATGGATACAATATTTCTGGAAATGGAAAGCCTTATGCTTCTAAAATACTAGAATCACCAACATGGCTTGAAATTTGTAAAATTGCTAATGATTTAATAAATACAACCGGTACTTATTTTTTCAAATATCTTCATGATATTTGTGTTGTTCAAGATTTAGGAAATATTAAAATACTAGCTCTAAGTGAAACTCGGGGCAGGTTAGACTCTCTGAGAGTGGGTACCGATTTTAGAGACAATGTCGTTGGAATTATAAAAGTCGCAAATGCTGTAAGACGAAAGATTAGGACTTGTGATAAGGAATAGTGATATGGATTAGAGATAAGGCTTGGGACATTGGCGGGAATGTTTAAAAGTTTGAGCGTCCAGCAATCGGTCACGAACGTTCTAAATTGATAAGCTGGATACGATCTCCAGGATCACCTCCCGTTTGTTCGCTGCTTTTGGTTGTTAAAAAGTGTAGAGTCGATAGGTTTATTTGATTTTGTAGATATCAGTCATATAATCACATAGGTAGGTGATCCTTCTACATGCGAAACGTAATCACCAGGTATGCAATCCACCTGCGGTGGATTGCGGACCCCGTTAGTTGCGTAGATAGGTGAATAATCGAAAAAATTTTTGAACCCTCTTGTTAGTTGTAAGTGAGTACCGATTTTGGAGAAACACTTATATAGAAGGTGATTTTGTGATAAGAATTTCTGATATGGCCTGGCTCTTTGGCGGTGTCGTTTCGAAGGCGGGAAAGTTTCAGTGTCTAGAAATCTCCCATGGTCCATAAAAACCGGCAATTCAATGATGATCCTCCATGTCCGGTGCTTTTTTGTATGTGTAAGAAAATGTTAATTCGACAACCTGCAAATTAGAGTGTCCAGCAAGTCAGTCATTACCTGTCTAACACAAAAAACAAAAATAAGCAATCCAATTGCAGCGGATAGAGTGGTATGCGCCGTCGCATGCCGGTGCTATTTCTTATGTAAAAACTGTAAAGTCAAAAACCGTGTTGGAGTGTCTAGCAAGTCAGTCATCTCAAGTCAAAATCGATTAGCTTCCAATTAGCCCACCTAGTTAGGCAATCCGACTTCGTCGGACTGCGGAAAATGTGCTACAGCTTATCAGGTAGGCAATCCACCTGCGGTGGATTGCAGACCCGACTTCAAGCGGCTATAAGTGAAAACGCTATCACACAACTTACGAAATAATTTAGGAAAATACAAACTATATACAATATACAAACAATTATAATATGTATTTATTGTGTGATATATAACAATGAACATTTTGAGAAATGGGCAATTATAATTCCTAAAAAAAATAAAATATAGATACATAATATTATATTCACCAGTAAAATATATATAAACATGTACCTGAAGTGTATATATATTTATATACAAAAAAAAAATGTAAAAACCTCCATTTTTAAGTGTTAAGCAAGTCGTTCATCACCGTCTAAGACGATCCAAAATGATCAATCCGTCTACGGCGGATAAAATGATAGGTATGTGCCGTCGCATGTTCAGTGCTTTTTCTTATGTAAAAAGTGTAAAGTCGAAAACCGTGTTGGAGTGTCTAGAAAGTCAGTCATCTCAAGTCAAAATCTATTAACTTTCAAGTTAGCCACCTAGGTAGGCTATCCGACTTCGTTAGGTTAGGACTTCGTCGGATAGCGACCAACGTACTGCAGCAATCAGTCTAGTATGTCTAGCTACTATAAGTGAAGAGAAAAGTTTTTTTCCAAAAACCCAATCACACAACATTCGAAATAATTTACGAAAAATAAAACAAATATGTATTTATTGTATGATATAATAACAATGACATTTTAAAGAAAATATGTGTTTAATTCCTAATAATTTAAATAACATAAGGTACATAATATAATATAGTCATATATTGTAATATTAACGTATATTATTTTATTATTTATGAAATTTAACGTGAAAAAAAATGCAAGAAATGTCGTGATTAGAGAGGGAGGCCGTGTTGTAGAATGCGGCACAGCCGGTAGCCGCCCGAAAAGCGCTACGACGGATTCGAACCCGGACCTACCTGACGTCCTACGTTTGGGGAACCTACGCCTAACCTATCGAGCCACAGTTTGAGATGCCAGTAATGTATAAAAATTCAACAATTAAGCTGTGTGTCTACGGAGCGACGTAAACCAATATATTCGATATTATTGTAATTATTGTAATATTATGTAATTCTATGTATCTACACACTGTTTAAACTTTAATTGTCTTCTATTCACTTATCTGACAGTTATTATTATTATTACATTATTATGTATGCTTGAATAATACATTTACGTTAAGCAATGTACCAGCTACGTTATTAAGGACCAAACATATGTCTACAATACATATGCATATTTATTGGATCAAAAAAATATATATCAACTGTGCACTTGTGCGTTGGAACGAAGACCGACTGACATTTCGTGAACGCGAATTTTTAAGCGTACAAACCGCACATTTCCACAGTTTTTCAAAAGAAATGAACATAACAAATAAAGCACAAACGGCATTTGAAAAGACGAAACGAATCGGGAAACACGAAAAAATCAATAATAACGACCTACGCTGGCGTCGATTACGATATCGCGTACAAACCACGCGGCTTTTAAAACAAACGAACTATAGGTGAAATGAGAAAAAGTGGAAAAGGCGTAACATTTTTCGAAAACGTTTTAAAACCGACCGCCGCCACCGCCGCTGCGAAGGTACGCGATTGGTCGCGCTATAAGGAATCGACGGGAATGGTCCGGCGGACTGGGGAAACGGAGCGGTGTTTAATTTAATTTAATATTTCCACATGAGATCTTCCATATGATATCCTTATAGATCAGCTGTTTTCCTTACGATTTTATAGTATTAGACTAGATGCGGGTGTTTTGTCATCCCGCCTGCGGCGGGAAGACTGTGTTGGCGATCCGGGTGTTTGTCATCCCGCCTGCGGCGGAAAGACTGTGTCGGCAGTGCTGGGTTTTTTGATCCGGAACGTGGGGTCGTCGGTATTTTGTTTTGTAGTGTTGGCAGCAATGGTTTGGCGGTAATTTTTGAACCTGCGAGAGTTTCTAGTCGTAAGTCACGGCCGGCGATTCAAGTCGATCGTACGACAAAGCCAGCCAGGTAGGCGACGACGCCCCGGGCGTGTATGTCCGGTTCTCGAGTGTGTGTGTCATAAATCGGAAATTCAGATTCTGAGTTTGAGTGTCTAGCTATCAGTCATCTGAGGTGAAAGTC
Organism: Sitobion miscanthi; assembly: GCA_008086715.1. Taxonomy (NCBI): domain Eukaryota; kingdom Metazoa; phylum Arthropoda; class Insecta; order Hemiptera; family Aphididae; genus Sitobion; species Sitobion miscanthi. Next base: position 25,098 of record SSSL01000236.1, read on the forward strand.
GATTCTCGAGCGGACAATCCGCTCGCGGCTGATCGGATGCAGTGGGAGTTTAATTCGCTCGTATGCAAGTAGCTAGTCAAGTAGGCAATCCGACTACGTCGAATCGCAGACGACGCCCCGGGCGTGTATGTCCGGATCTCGAGTGTGTGTTGAAATCGGAAATTCAGATTCTGAGGTTGAGTGTCTAGCTATCAGTCATCTGGGGTGAAAGTCGATTCTCGAGCGGACAATCCGCTCGCGGCTGATCGGATGCAGTGGGAGTGTCATTCGCTCGTATGCAAGTAGCTAGTCATGTAGGCAATCCGACTACGTCGAATCGCAGACCACGCCCCTGGCGTGTATGTCCGGATCTCGAGTGTGTGTTGAAATCGGAAATTCAGATTCTGAGGTTGAGTGTCTAGCTATCAGTCATCTGGGGTGAAAGTCGATTCTCGAGCGGACAATCCGCTCGCGGCTGATCGGATGCAGTGGGAGTGTCATTCGCTCGTATGCAAGTAGCTAGTCATGTAGGCAATCCGACTACGTCGAATCGCAGACCACGCCCCGGGCGTGTATGTCCGGATGTCAAGTGTGTGTTGAAATCGGAAATTCGGATTCTGAGTTTGAGTGTCTAGCTATCAGTTATCTGGGGTGAAAATCGTTTCCGAACGGACAATCTGCTTGTGGCGGATCGGATGCAGTGGAGTGTAATTCGCTCGTATGCAAGTAGCTAGTCATGTATGCAATCTGACTACGTCGAATCGCGAACAGCGTTCATTACTGTCACCGAAAACACAAAATTAAGGTTTAAATTCAAAACGTTT
>SSSL01000178.1:0-29152 GCA_008086715.1 Sitobion miscanthi
TGAAATTAAATTACCATATGGTCATGGTCATAGTAAATTATATTAGTTGCATTTTCTTTTATTACGACTACAAATTGAATAAGACTCGCATTTTACAATAATTGTAATATGGATATGCTTTTTTGTAGTATGTACTTTATATAGAACTATATTATAAAAACAATTCTCATCAAACGACTTACCACAGTCCATGACCCACGGTACTGTTAACTATTAATCGCGAGTAACTTTATCCTTAGATAACCGTACTTTTAACGTAGGTCGTCGTTAGATAATTTGTATCAGTTGCGCCTTTTGTTTTGTGTAAATAGGGGTGCCAAAATATGTAAGCAAGCTAACTTTTTTCATCGTAGTGAATACAATATATATTTTATGTATATACGTATGGCCCGTGTATGGGGTAGAATGAGAGTTATATATTTTAAATTTTAATTAATCAAAAAGAATTGAAAAGTTGGAAGTTGGAAAATGCTTTTGTCATGCATACTTGATACTTATAAATATTATAACCTTTACATATTATATACCTATAGGCTATAATAAATATATATTGTCTCTGTATTCATATCATATTATACCTACGCATTATGGTTTTAATAATATAATATTTTGACTTTTATGGCAAGTCAATAAGAAACACACAAAAGTAATAGTGTCAAAGTACACCTACCACCCATCTAGTGGCGCCCCCGATCCATCTCTAAAAAATAGACTACATCGGTCTTAAAAAGTAAAATAGTTGTACGACATTACGTATTATATTTATATAACATATTAGCCTATAAGTACCTACCTAACTAGTATCATTGTAGCAGACCACTAAACTATTAAGGATTTGTCCAATGAAGATATTTATCAATCTACCTATATATTTGGGTGGGCTGGGGGGCTTAGCGAACCTATACGTAACCTACCAACCCAGCTTTCGACCCCCCCCCCACTACCACTTGTATGCAACTGGCTCCGCGACTACTAAATCTTAATAATAATACTCTATGATATATTATAGTCACGGTCCACGAGATTCGCACAGGTATGTACGTAGGTACCTTAAATACAATATATTAAATATTTATTATTTAAATACAACTATATATAACTATATATTTCAAGAAAAACGGTGGTGTTTTAACTTACGTATAGGTCTGCGCGGACGCCCTCAGTGTTGAGGTAACGATTCGAATATTTGCCTGAATTCTTCAAACTCGGAATCAGCCATTGTTTCTGCGTACAATATGCATGCGTATGTATTACACAGCGGTCGCTGTCGGTTTCTGTGTCTTAGAGGGTTTATTATATTATTATAATAACACATACATAATATTTTTATCTCATCGGGGACATCGAAAAAACTGCCGACTCTCTCCGGACGCGCACACGCATTGACACGCACACGAACGGCCGCCCTGCAAGTTGTACGGTATTGATTATTGTCGTTTCCACCCCGTGCCTTATTATTACATTTTACTATCGCGCGCACTCCGTAGACCTTCCGGTTGGTCGTGCATAATATTCGAGAAGTATTTTATATATTTATTATATACCGTGCTTCTTTACGGTAACGTTTTATTTTCGAGGTAATTAATTATTACATTAATGTATATTTTTTATTATACATATTTTATACCTACCAGTTTACGCGCGGTTTCGTCAATATTCGTTTTTTTATTTCTCCACCGTTTGAGAACCATTTGCGCAATGACGCGCATTTTGGGAACCGACGACGACAACAACAACACTGCTTGATGTTATCACACACGTCCCGCGTGTTACGCCGAAAAGGCGAAAACAGTGATAACCTGACCGTGATTATTTGCCGCGGCTGCCACCGGTACTAAGACGTTACGCTCACGCGTAGAGTTATTAATTCGGCAGCGTCACTCGCGGTTTTTTTCGTTTTGGTTCCGAATCGATTTCATTCGCGATGAACACGAAAAGTTACATCTTAGACAATGGTGCATACACGGCCAAAGTTGGTCATACGGACGATGAGACGCCCAAGTAAGTCGTTATGTGAACGCTAGCGTTGACACTGTTGAATGTAGGTACCTACCTGTTTACAATATGCCTAATTAATATTATTGTTTTCAGGATTATACCCAATTATATTATGAAGGCCAAGAGTGAACGGCGGAGAACATTTATCGGTGATCAGCTTTCAGAATGCCGAGACAAATCAGGACTGTACTTCATGTTGGGCTTTCAAAAGGTATTGCCGAAAATGGCGGTCGTAGTTTTTGGTGAATGTTAAAATACTTGCTATAGTAATTATGCATTCAAATGTATTTTGTACACATCTTCCGTTTGATAGTAATTTTAGTTACTTCACTTCCAGGGTTACTTGTTGAACTGGGATATTCAGAAAACAGTATGGGATTACATATTCAGTAAAGATTGTTGCAAAGCCAACTTTTTAGAAATGCCACTAATTGTGACTGAACCATACTTCAATTTTAGTTCTATTCAAGAAGGAATGACAGAAATGTTTTTTGAAGAATATGAGTTCCAAGCTTTATTGCGAACTAATGGTAAATAAATTCTCTAATTCTAATTTTGCATAATTACGTTAAAAATGGTTTTTTTTTTTTAGCTGGAAATCTATCTTGTTACCATTATCACCATGATAAACCATCCACCAAATGTTGCTTGGTTGTCGAAACTGGCTATAGTTTTACCCATATTGTTCCTTACATTTTACAAAAAAAATTCAAGCCTGGAATGTTACGTGTCAATGTCGGTGGCAAAATTCTTACTAATCATTTGAAAGAAGTGATATCATACCGACAGTTACACGTTATGGAAGAAACATACGTTATGAATCAATGCAAGGAAGACTTGTGTTTTATGTCTACAGATTTTGATCGAGATCATAAAATTGCAAAAATGAAATGGCCTAAAAATACTATTGTCAGAGACTATGTTCTACCTGATTACACGACTGTGAATAGAGGAATTATAAGAACATTAGACGAGACTTCTGTAAGCAGAACTATAGATAAAGATCAAGTAAGTAGAAATTATGATGCCCTTTTTTCAGGTAGGTATTTTGTATATTATTAATTGTTGCCATTTTTAACATTAGCAAGTTTTACGGATGAACAATGAACGTTTTACGATACCAGAAATCTTATTTCATCCAAATGATATTGGGATACCACAAATGGGTATATCAGAAGCAATCATTCTCAGTATAAATTTGTGTCCAGAAGAGACTAGACCTCATTTATACAACAACATCATTGTTACTGGTGGTAACGGTTGTTTTCCTGGTTTTGAAGAGCGTCTTACTAAAGAAGTGCGGGCTCTTGCTCCTGATGAATTTGATGTTTCAGTAACTGTACCTGAAAAGTAAACAAAATTATAAATTTAACAAAAATAAAATGTATTAATTCTTTTTACATTTTCAGTCCCATTACATACGCTTGGCATGGAGGAAATTTACTAAGTAAAGATCCAGACTTTTTTTCACTCGTGGTGACTAAAGAAGAATACGACGAAGAAGGATTTTCTGCGTGCCATCGATTTGATGTTTAAAGACAATAAGACTGAAAAAATAAAACATAAGTTATTATTTATTAATTATTTCATATAAATATTTTAAATTTAGTTTAACTTCTATAAAACAAAGTGTATGAAAATACCAATAAAATTATGTTTTATATATTTAAAAATACAACTTTTTAGATGGTGAATTACTTTTTGACTAAGATATGTACTTATGTACTATTTTAATAGAATATCTTATGTCTATTATCTATTTTTCATAAAAATGTTTTTAATTATTGATATTTATTTAATTTTTTTATAAAAAGTATGTATGATAGATAAAACTGATTGTTTTATCATTATTCAATTGTTTTATTATTGATTAAATATTATGTAATTAGTACTATGTAAAATAAAAATATTTTTGTACACAATATTTACTTTTTTCTTTAATTGATTAGTTTTGCTAGTGCTTTACGTATAATGTCCAGTATGGTATTCTATTGAGTATTGGAAATTTCAATATTTTTAAACTTTCCAGATAATTGATATAATATGTTGTTTAAAAATAAAATATTCAAATTGAAACAATAATTGTATAAAAAAATCTTATTTTAACATAATATTATGTCATGTTTGTACTCATTGTAGCTATCTTTTATCAAGTCTCACTTTAATCATAATTTTAATTTTTAGTATTTTAGTATTATTTATTACCCATAGAAAAAAAAATATATATATAGTTGGCTAATATTCTTCATTGACAACTCAACTAATTATTAATTACCATGTTTTTGTAACCATTGTACAATATTTCCACTCACTACAACTTTACAAACTGTTAGCTATCCATCTATATTATTTAATATGATCATTACTAATAATTAACAAATAATAATACCTAGGAATCACTTTTTTTTTCAAATTAAAATATTTTAAAAATATATATATTCATGTCTCTATTTTGTTGAAATTTGAATCCGTTTCTTTTTATTTTAGCATAACTTGAAATAAAAATACTACACTAAATGTATTTCTCATAAAACAAAAATTTGTTACAGACTTGTTAAAATGGAACTAAAGCGATCTAGACTGCCAATGACTTGGACTTTGAGACCAGTGTTGCCGGAGAATGTAACAGCTAACAGTATTACCACAGTGAATGTGTTTGTAGACACTATTATTAATCGAACCTTAACCAGCCAAATCGTTAAGAATCTTGGACAATTGTCTGTGATAAAATCTTTGACTCATCTTAAACGCGTTAAAAATCAAACGATCATACTAATGTTAGCCAACGATTTGGATCCAGACGAGTGTGTGGCAGAGTTGGAAAGCAAAGGATTTAACTTTGCTGGCCTATCAGGTCGACCTGAGATCATTCCAGTCCCAGCTTACATGCCAAAAACATGTAGCCAGAACCTACAAGCTCGTAAGCTGTGGCCATGCAACTTTCATCCAGACAAACGACTAGAGTCAATATTGCATGGTGATTTTTTTAACCAACTTGAACTTGCTACTATTGATGGATACATGAAGACGGCATTGGCATGTGCGACTGGTGGAGTAGGTGCTGTGGTGGTTGATCCTTTGAACGATTTAATAGTGGCGCAAAGTGGTGATTTCCGTACCGAACACCCTGTAAAGCATGCAATCATGTGTGTGATAGATGAAGTGGCCAAGGCTCAAGGAGGTGGAGCGTGGAACTCCTCATCTACCATAGCTAAAACATCTAGGGTCACTGATGACAAAACTGGGCCATACTTATGCACAGGATACGATGTGTATGTAACCAAGGAACCATGTGTGATGTGTGCTATGGCATTGGTGCATAGCAGAGCAAGAAGAGTTTTCTATGGATTTGAGAATGACAGCGAGCCCGGAGGCTTGGGTGGATCAGTCAGCATACATCTCCTCAAAGGAATAAACCATCGATTTGAGGTTTTTGCTGGTGTTTTAGAAGAAGAATGCAGAACTGCAGCATTGGTTTTGCATACCGGCAATATTGTTCAGAACATAAAACACTGAGTAAATTGTTGAATACTAAAATCTACATAGATAATAAATGGAAACATAATATGTATTATGTTTAAATGGTTGTCTTAAATATTGTTAATTGTTAGCATTTATTACCAATGTATTTAGTTTGTAGGTACCTAACTACCTACCCAATATCCAATTTAATGACAAATTGAAGTTTATACAACTAGGTATATCATAATATCCGGTATTTATTGATATTATACTACTGCACATTGGTACAACTAGGGGGGGCTAGGGTCTTAGCCCCCTGACTAAGATTTAACCCCCCAAAAATATTCCTTATTGATTTAGATGTAAGCCTCCTATAAGTTATTTTTATTAAATAGTTTTGTTAGCCCCCCCCCCCCCCCAGAATTTTAACCCTAGTTGCGCCTATGCTACTGCATAGCATTGAACAATTTATTTGATGTTTAAATTTATAAGTAAAAAAAAAAAATTTTAATTAACTTTTAAACCTCTTTCGATAGGAAATTGTAATAAATATATACCTACCTAAATCAGCTATATGTTACCACAGCACGGGCATGCGGGAAAATCGTTTTTATACAGTAGGTATCATGTTCACGATTGTTTTTTTTGGTTCTTGGATGCACAAAACTATAAAAAAATAAGTACCCTGTACCCATATAATGTAACTTAGGATGTAGCCAAGTAGGAAGTACTGTTGTAGGTACTAGTTAAATTTCGATTTGAATGTTATTGGTTACGGGGAGTGCTGTGGTAACGTTTCTACAGCGGCGCGGCGCTGCGTGATCGTGATCATTTCACACGTGCTGTAGCCTGTAGGTCTGCAAAATTGTTTACAAAATTAATTAAATACTTACGATAATATATATACTGAATAATTTTGGAATTCAAATCCGTATATGGCATTACCACTGCGGCCTGCGTTGACACTGCGAATTAAGATGTACTTAAATAATTTATTATATAAGTATTATTATTCGTGGTTGACCCATAGTATGTTAAAGCACAGAAAAATGGTTAAAGAATAAAGATTATCATATAAGTTGGGTACATAGAGAAAAGACCACAGACCTAGTTACCTGAAGTAATGTACTAATATTGAAGTGTCGTGGCCTTTGCCTATAAGCTGATCATTGTAATGAGATCTTATACTTCTTTAAAATAGTATATTGAACTGAGTAATAAATCCTGATAACAATCGTGCTTTTAAGTTATTTCGATACAAATAAAATAATAAACATATATAACATATTCTAACAGTTGCTGAGCTGCACTACGACAGTATAAAGTTTCTGTTTTAACTTATAATAATTAATAACGATTGAAGTGTATAAACAATTCCAAAACACCGGTTTTTTCAGAGCCTCATTTCGATTACTTATCGTGTACAAGACACAAAAAAAAATTTAAAAAATTAAATCCACATCATTGTAAAACCAATACATTCATCGCTCCGCTCAGAATCAAAATGTGATTTAATGTATATTAATTTTAAATTTTGAACTGTGAATTTTAAATTATGATTTTTTACAAATGTTTAAAGAAATAATTTTTACAGAAAATGACAAAATGTCAATAGAACAATAATTAATAAAGAAAAAAAAATAACACCAGACGAGACACAATAAGCATGGGGGAGTGGTGCTGATGGCGAAGCGAAGTGTTTAAGGGGCAACTGGTCATCTCTATACGTTCTCCGGGTCTGTGCCACGGCGGGCGGATGAGTGATCCAGACATACAGTCGATGGCGTTTGCTCGCTGGTGACGACCATCGTGACGGAGGGCGAGGTCCTACCGCGACGGGACGGTTGGCGGCGAGCGGCTAGTGCGCAACGACGACGATGTGCAAGTGCTGAAGAGTGAAGACCGAGACCGTATGGTGTCAACGGCGGCGCAGACCAAAAACACTGAGCGAGTGAAGACAGCAATAATATATTTGTGCTTGTGGAATCGGCGACCGGAGGCGGCGTAAGAATCGGCCGGCGGGATTACCGCTTCACGAAAACCTGAGAGAATCGGCGGACCTGATACTCTCCGCGGTTTTCGTCCTGCAGGCACGCCGGACCCTGAAACATTGGAATGGTTTCCGCGGGTTCACGTGCGATGCTGACGTCCGTGTTCCTAGCACAAATATATAGCTCCATCGCTCGGCGGTCTCCGCCGGCGCTCGCCGATGGTCTCGAGTAGATAGTCGAGTGTCGGCAACCGCCGCGAACTTGCAACGCCGTCGACCGCCATCATCTCGTCGTTCCGTGGAGGTGTCCTGCAGAGAACGTATAGAGGGTGACTTACCGCCAGAACACAATGTGCTCTTTCACGTACCACTACTACCACTCCCCGTTTTGCCATCGTCTCGTCTGGTGTTCTTCGGCCGAGGTGCGGGGACGAGATTTTGCTGGCCGTTATTCACATCGGCAATCGCAGCAGCAAAACAGACGCCCGGCCTGTATAATAATGCATCCACGCCGTGGATACGTAGCGGCGCCACGTACGTCCACGGCGTGGATATGCGTCTATCTGCTGCTGGAACTCCGGAACAGTAAGACATGTATCCCAGATCTCCCGTACCCCAGCTCTTCGACGACGAGTCGGCCTCGGCCGGCCGCGTCCCAGTGTCCACGTACTTGTCTTCGGTCTTCGCTCCGTCTCCGTCGCATATTTTTGGCTTTCAGCAAATCATATTCTTTTATATATAAACAATCTAGTTCCTGTTTCTCCTAATGAAAATAAAATATTGTGTTTGAAATGTAACTATTTATTAGGTGAGATTTTACCTATCTAATATATTATATACATATGTATTAGATTCTGGGAGGAGCGACAATTATATTTTTACCTTAGATATATTATGTGTGGCATTAAATATTTTTATTTGATTCTTCAATTCGAGCAATCTATTTTCTTTTTGTATCAGTAAATCAAAATTTTTATTGTATTATTCTGATAATACTTTTTCATATTCAATAATAGGGGAAAATATAATGTTGTTAATAATTTTATGAGAAACTTTTTTTTATTTTTATCTATTCTCTATTAATATAGAAAGTATTGAAAAAAAAGATATTTTGGTTGGACTTTTCACCTATATAGGTTAGGCAAGCAACAATGACAAAAACAAATTAAATATTTACAATAATATGCCTAATATCCCTGAACTTTTTATTTTTTTCTCGTGATAAGAATATCATCAAATACCCAAACTCATAAACAGAAAAAACTATTCAGAATAACTATAGGTAGTTTATTAATGAAGGATTATTCATAGGGCAACAGGTTATCAGTGTTCAAAAAATTCAGCTTTAGTTAAAATCATAAAAAAAAAAATTGAAGGGAAGTGTTGGCGCCCGCTGGCAAATGCATTTTAGAAAACCAAAAAAAATTTAGATCAAATTTTACTTTAGGAATACACATTACAAAGTACACACAAAAATGTCCAGAATTTTAAACAGAAAAACTATTCAAATTGATAAGCTTACTAAAGAATGATAATACAGAGGGTATCCTATCAGAAAAGTTACTCTTGAAGAAAATCCAAGAACTTTTACTGTCCTAAAAGGTGATGACGGACATAAAAAAAATACACATTATTGTAAAATCAATACATTCATCGGTGTACTCAGAATCTAAATTTCAACTAGAGTTACATTACTAAAAAAAAAAAAATTGAAAGAGGGTGTTGGCGCCCGCAGGCAAATATATTTTAGAAAACCAAAAAAACAAAATTTGGAAAATATTTTACTGTAGGAATACACATTACAATAAGTACACACTAAAATGCCAAGAATCTTAAACAGAAAAAACTATTCAAAATATTTAGTAAATTAAAGAAGGATTATTCATAGGGCACCAGGTTATCAATGTTCAAAAAATTCAACTAGAGTTAAAATAGAAGGTACTTACATATAGGCCTAAGTCGATCACAAACTATTTACACTGAATGTTAATAGTAAAAAGCTATTAAAATATCTATTATTTGTATTTATTTGTTAATAATAATTAAGACTTAAATATTAGCAGTAATCTTGTTCCTTTCACAAAATGTTTTTTAATTATTCTTAATTTAATTTACATTTATACGTTTGGCATTTATCCCAAAGGAATCCCCGAACAAAAGTCCGGTAAAAAAATTCCAATGGAATAAAAGTCCCAAATTTAATAATTATTAAGTTAAGTCACTTAATATTTGATTAGGTCTAAGGACTAAGGTCTAACCATATTATTATGTTATATGTTATAGATTATCACTTTATTTTGAAAGTCGTAAATTACAAATTTATTACACCTCAGAACGAATAATATATGTGAATCGTGGAACAATCGCTTCACACACTTAGTAGGACATAGTCATCCAACAATATGGGTGCTAATTTGCAAAATTAAACTCGAGGTTGGAGCCGATAGGGCAAAGATTGCATTAAGTAGCATGGGACAGGCAATAAAAAAATCGAAAACCAGTCAAAAAAATATGAGGCTCCAAACATTATGTGAACGCATAAAAAATTCCGAGTTAAGTGTCGAAGAGTTTTTAACTCAAGTTGAAAATAATATTAGGACACGGCCAAGGTTGTAAGCTATTTATTTAATTTTTTCATTTAATGAATCATTTATTTTTTATCATATATATACTTTTATTCGCGGACTTTTATCTCATGATATATGTACCTAATATTTTTAATTTTTATTGTATTATTACTGTGTGAATTCCAACCAGATTTGTCATTAACATTGATTGATTGAACATATTTATATATTTTTTATTGTATTGTTACTGTGTATTTAATGTGTAATATAAAATAAATTTTTACCGGACTTTTAAGTACGATACCATCCCAAAGTGATCTCTGAATAATCATTCAATGATGAATTTAATAACTATACATTCTCGGTACATTGATTGATTATAAATTGGAATAACTACAGTTTCCCAGCTTCTACTACAACATCATTTTATATTTTATTTTATGTTTTTAATGTTTAAAATGCAGTCTGCACCTTGGCCAGTGATTTTACACGTAATATAATAAAATTGATACTAGTGATGGATTAGGTTTTATAATTATTTACACGATTTCGATAAAAAAATATCTATGAAGTATAAACATCCGCATTTCTATTAACTATAAATTCTCGGCGTATAGCGTATAAAATGCAAAAAGTTGCGTATTAAACTTGGCGTGGTGAAACGAAGACGGTCTCGCGTATTTTTAACATTGCTCTTTTGGGATTAAATTATAAATACTGCTTCTACGTAACCAGGTAATAGATTGTCCGTGTCAATAAATATTTAATTTAAGCCTAAAAAGTAAATGAAAATAGTAATAATATAAAAACAAACTTACGCGTAAACATCTACTCTTCCGGTGACACGTAGCTACAGTGCCGCCGTCGCCGAAGAAACTATCTTTATCCGTCTTCATCTCGCTCCGAACTGAAACTTGAAAGTATCGAAATTATTTTATGAAAATAACCTGAATACCTAATCATAAATAAATGTGCGAGTTGTGTTAAATACTATAACTTAAATATTATAATGTATACGGGCATACGGCTTATAACTGTCCGTCTATATCGATAGCTTATTACTTATTTGTTCACTGAAATTATTAGAATTGTTTATCGTCGCCGACGAATGTCGACAATTGACGATTGCCAAAGATATTATAAAATATATTATTATTTCGATAAATCCGTAGAACTTTATATTATACTCAGTATCCATACGGTCTATTGATTAAATCGTATGTACTTTTACAGAAAGTAATTTGTGATCAGCAATGTACCTATTCTGGTTATCTATTTCAGTATAGTTCGTATGTCAAATTTAACTATGCAAAAACTGGTCCGCAAGTTTATAGACATTTTATTATTCGAATGCATTATCCAACCAGTTCCTCTAGACACAGTGTTTGAGAAGTTATATTTTTTTGGTAGGTACTAATTAAATTACAATATGAACTATATACTAATGTTTGTTCTGTAATTGTTTTAACTTACGGACCAGTTTGTATAGTTAAACTTGGCATGCGAACTATAACTGAAATAGAAAACCAGAATAGGTACATTGCTAATCACTACGATTTCTAAAAAAAAACATATGATTTATTAATATACCGTATAGACACTGAGTATAATATATAAGTTCTATGGATTTATCATAGTGAATAATATCTTTTAAAATATCTATGGCAATCGTCAATTGTCGAAATTCGTTGGCGAAGATTAACAATTCTAATAATTTCAGCAAATACTATTGTATTATAAATATAATATATTGTATTTGATTTCAGTGAACAAAAAAAATAATAAGCCATCAATATAGACGGACAGTTCGTTAAACCGTATATATTATAATGTAAGTTTTAACACAAACTCACAAATTTCGTTATGCTCCGGTTATTTTCATAAAATATTTCGATACTTTCAAGTTTAAGCTCATCGGATCGATATGAAGATGGATGAAGATAGCTGTATCTTCTGCGATGGCGGCACTCTAGCTAGGTTTCATCAGAAGAGTTAATGTTTACGCGTAAGTTTGTTTTTATATTAATTCTTTTTTACATTTACTTTTTCGTCTTAAATTAAATACTTATTGCCACGGACAATATGTTAACTGGGTGACGTAGAAGCATTTATAAGTTTAATCCCAAAAGCGCGATGTATAAAATACGCGAGACCAAACAGTCCAAAGGCCCGTCTTCGTTACATTGCGACAAGTTTAATACGTACCTTTTTGCATATTATACTATACGCGGGTATCATTACCTTAGGTTTGCGCGAAGTATCAAAACAATATAATGTTATTATTTATTTAATCTTTATATTTTTTTATACATAAATACATATTATAGGTACACATCATATATTTTATTAGCATACTTACACCATTTTTAGTGTAGTTCATACCTAAGATGGTTAGATATAGGTATTAAATGTTTTGCAATTTTACTATAATTATTATTTTTCATTATATTTTAATATTACAATACACTTTAAATTAAGTTAGTTGTTATCAAGATAGACAGTCTTAAAACAAACTCTTTTCTGGACGTTTTCAAAACAGATTGTGCTTAAAAAAAATTGCACACTTGTCGTAGCAGTCTGCAGTTGCTAGATCAACGCATGTAACATAAAATAGGAATTATACTTGTTTTTTTAAATAATTTTTTCAAAAAATATATGTAATATGTATAGCTCATACAGTTATAAATTCTTAGTTAATTCGAAATGCGGATGTTTATACTTCATAGATATTTTTTAATGAAATCGTGTAAATAATTTGATTAAACAATCAGGTACCTACTCATCACTAGTATCAAATTTATTATATTGCGTGTAAAATCACCGACACAAAGTGCAGACTGCATTTAAAAATTAAAAACATAAAATAAAATATAAATAATGTTTGTAGTAAAAGCTGGAAATTGTAGTTTATTCTAATTTATAATCCAATTAATGTAACCGAGAATGTAACTATTAAATTCATCATTGAATGATTATTCAGAGATCACTTTGGGATAAATTCCAAACGTATAAATGTAAATGTAAATTAAAAATAATTACAAATAAATACAAATAATAGATATTTTAATAGCATTTTACTATTAACATTCAGTGTAAATATAGTTTCTGATCGACTTACTTATATGTAAGTACTTTCTATAAAATAATTATCCATATCAAACAACCCTAACAATTTAATGTAAGGATTCTCATAAATTGATCTTATAGCAGCCTTAAAACACCAAAAATACATTTGTACATCATTTACAACATTTCAGTTCCCTATTATGGTGTAGGTACTTACTAAATACTAATATAAACAATAAATTGCTATTCGAAAACACAATTTCGTATATCTAATATTATTTACTAAATATCTACGATTAAACTAAACTAAAAATAAACTTATGATTACATACTGAGTGCCTATAATATAATATTATATATGAAAATTGAATCTTTATTACGAATACTTATCGTTTACACAGACCACAAGAAAAAATAATTAAAAATATTAAAAAAATAAAGAACACATCATTGTAAAATTAATACAATCATCGATCCTCTAGAATCTAAAATTAACTTAGAATTGGAGTTTTAGAAATCTAGTTGGTATTATAGTATTTTACTGTATACGTTTATGGCTTTATGTTACTCTAAAATCCAGTAATCACATTTTTATTTAATAATTCATAAAATTCCATATGCTTTTTAAAAATATGCTTGTACTTCTAATATCTATTCACCATCTTAATCAATAATTAAATTAATAAACGAAAATAATAATTTAAATAATACCTATATCATATTATTATAATTCAAATTCAAAATTATAAACTATTTTCGTTTATTGTCATATCAAATTTCAATGAACAAATCGTTCCTTAACACGGAACTCTTTGATATAAAAAGTTGCATTATATTATATCCGTGGATTCATCATATTGACGTAGGTACCGGTGTATAGTATAATATCTATCATTTATTTATTTATCCATGGCAAATCTCAAAGTCGTTGCAGGAGACACAGTCGATTAAAATTCTAAAATTTCAATAAGCAAAGAAAATATGAACAAAAAACTTACTGCGTTTCGTATAATTTTATTTTTCATAAATCACAGTATTCAAAGTTTTGTATTCTGGAGCGTTTCCTCATCGGCGTCGCAGTTCACACCCGTAACGGATTCCGGCGAAAGAGTCGATAATTAAAGTAAGTTTGTTTTTATATTCTTTTGGGGCTCAAATTTTCTTTTAAGGCTTAAAAAAAATATTTAATGTCACGAAAAATGTGCTATCCAAGTGTCGCAGGCGCATATTTTAGTTCCGAACTAGAAGTGCCGGAACACACTATGCGTTTTGTCGGTTGCCGATTAATACAGTCCCGATAAACCGCAATCGGGAAAACTGACCAAACTACACGGTTTATCGGTTGCCGATTTAAAAAGCGCGGCAAATATTATTAATTTAAAATATGTTATTTTAAATATCAGGCTATATTATGACTGCTTTCAATGAAATTGAGCTTGTACAGAATACTATATTACTATATACTGGTATTGAATATAGATTAATAAGAAACCATATTGTATATGTAATACCTATAATATTTATAATTATTTGATTTCAACGAAATGGTTAAATGTGTATAAATGTGTATATCTATACGTCATTGTATAATGTTATAAGATAATGTGTACATGAGCACCTACCTAGCACTTATAAGTACGATTTAGTTTGCCTTTAGCTGCAAAAGTATTCGGATGTCTTGTTTGATATTCATTAAATTATTCCGAATTTGTCAATAAATTAAAATTAAATGAGTTCTCTCGCGGAAATACTATGTTTGGCTGAAGCGGCAGGGTGAACTTGATGAACCAATGCCATCAAAGCGTAGAAGATACTGGGTCCATCCACTTCATAGTAGTCGAGATGATGATAACCGATTTACCGTATTTTTCAACGACATAAAAAAATATCCTGAAAAGTTTTACGATTACTATCGTATGTCAATTATCATTTGAAGAACTACTAGAAAAAGTGAGGCCAAAAATTACAAAAGAGATCACCCATCTACGATATCCAATAAGTGCTGAAGAAAGATTGACGGTGACATTAAGGTATGTTTTACAAGAGAGTTAAATAAAAGGACAATAATATAATTATTATAAACAAAATAAAGGACATAAAAATATTGACTTTTTTCATTCATGAAATGTTTTATTACTTTTTTTAAAATATAAATCATGCATCATTACAGGTCGATTAAAAGTACCTTTATATACCTAGTTAAATAATATCTAATACTTAATACTAGTTCAATTATATAATAATTAATAACATTGGATTGTACAAAATTATAATAATTTTAAATTTAAAATATGAATATAATATTAAAACAGAACCATTACCTCATGACTTCTTCTTCTTTTAATTTTTACGTAAATTATATAATATAAGCTAATAATGAAAATAAAATACATAATACCAACATAATATTAATTTTGTAGATATAGGTAATACTGTAATATAGAATTCGTATGTATCATACCTATATATTAATTGTAATTACTATACTAATATACTATTTTACTATATTACTACTTAATTATAGTTATAATTACCTTTTTTTCTTTTTGTTCGGTTAAAAAATTATTCCATGTGAGAATAAACAACCTCCGCTACCTTCATCCAACATGCACTTTTCAAGTCCTTATCACTATATTCTTTGCAACTCATGTCCCATAGACAAGGATAGTTCTGGACTTCCGAAATTAATTTCTCCGTCGAATACCTATCTATAATTTATATAAAAAAAAACTAAATATTTTAAAATTTAAATAAAAAGCTCTATCAACCGCAACCGATACTCCGTAAGTGTGGTCGGCTCAATACAAAATAATGTGTTTTGGGGTAATTTCGGAAACGCATCGGTAAAGTCAACCGCAACATGTTGCGGCTGGTTTCCGACGGTATTAAATCGGTTCGCCGAATCGGTTAGTCTGGCCCAATAACGCGGTTTGTATGTTTATTATAGATGTTGCGGTCGTCTACCGATCGGTTGCGTATTATCGGCAGCCGACAAAACGCATAGTGTGATCCGGCACGAAATGTATAAAATACGTGAGATATAAACGTCGTCGTCGTTTTTCCAGTCCCTGTTCGTAGAATAATTATAATTAATAGGTGCATGCCTATATAGGGTACTTAATTTATAGAAATATATGTTATAACTTATAACTGATAATAGACATAAGATACAATTTTAATTAAATGGTAATTTATTTTCCAAATACAACGTTAAAAGTTATAGGTAACTAATTTATCACATATTTATTTGTGTCACATACTTAACTTCTTTTGTTTACCTAATATCTATACTATATCCTAGGGATTAGGGACGTATAACCATGTAAACATAAAAGTAATATCACGGAATGGTCAACTGGCTATCCTGACATATGCGCACATATGAATAATACACCTACTCATATACTCGTATAGGTATATAAATAGTGTAATACTACATACACGAATGTGTTACCTATTATGTCCCTAAAAGTTCAACAGTTATTATATTTATTTATTTTTTTACATATAGGTAGGTACATTACAAGACTCTAATTAAGATCACATTTATTTTTATTTTTTCGAACACAATGTTTCAAAAATTATTACTTAATATATTATAACTTATTGGTATAGTATTAAATAAATTAATGAAATAAAACAAATACACCTACTTTAATTATTAGTAATAATAATATATCCATGTATAAGTTATTAAAATACAAAACGAACAAACGAAAAATGATTCTGAATAAATAATATTGAGATTATAGTAATTTATTTTACTATCAGGCATTAGTACCTACAACAGTAGGTTAAAGTCATTATGGCCTAAAAAATTACATTTGAAAGTGTCACCGAATACCTACTATTTTTAAATTACAACAAAATAACTAAAATTGTTATTCTTAGTTTTAATATGTAATTTCGTCCAAATTTTAACTTGTAATATCTGTAAAAAGTAACTGTGTTTATAATAGATTTTTTAGATTTTTTGGTTACAATATGAACCAGGAGGGGACTGAGCCGGCGGAATACTGGGAATTTTCCCGGTGGGCCGCTACTCAAAAATGATTTATTATTGCTATATATTTATATTTATAATTATTATTAATATAAATAGAAGATCGGTATAAATCGGTAGAAAATCGATATAAATATGAATTATAAATATTAAAAAAAAAACACGAATTTATTTAGTTATTTTGTTATTTAGGTAATACATATTAATTAATAGGTATTTCTTAAATTGTTTTTATTATTTTATTCGAAACATTATTTTTAAATACTGGGATCAATAAAACTATTTTCATTTAATTACTATTTTATATCAATAAGAATTTGTTAATTAACCAAGTAATAAATAAATGGTTACCTGCAAGTAAAAAAACCGTTATCTATATTATAAATTTGAATTCAATTTACCGCATTTGCGTCTAGTAAAAACAAATAAATGTTTTTTTGAAGATAATGTAAAAATATCCATCATCCATCGGTTAGGACCATATATGTATTTTCTATGATTGGGACGGTTAGGTTATAGTTATAATCTATGGTTATAATCTATGGCAAATGACAATCGTCTGAGACGAACAGCGATTCCAATACGTACTCACATATTATTTCGTTCCATTCTGGTTATTAAGCTCGGTGCCTATTTTTATAAATGTCATTAATCTGAATACTTCCAGACTGAACTTTTGAATCGGAGATAAGAAGACGCGCGCTGCACTTTCTCTGGCGGAGATGCACAGCTCTGACACTTCTTATACACTGGAAGGGAACGCGATTCGCCGGAAGAATAAATAATTACGTAAGTTTTGTCCTTCTACTCTGTTGAAGCGGTAGACCTAATGTAAATATTTATTGTCGAACAAACTTATATAGCCGCTAGACGTAGAGTAGTTTTTAAAATCCAGTTGTTATAGTTGTACAAAAATTAGGATATTATAAAAAATACCTTAAACTATAATACTTTGCCTACAATTGTTAAATTATTGTTATAGTAGAATAATTTTAAAATTTTAAATCAATGATTAGGCAATGATTTTATAAGTAGGAAGGTAGGTTTTTATACCTACTTAATAAAATAAGAATATACATAATGATTAATGTTATATAATATGATTTGTAAGTACATAGCAGATTATACCTACCACTTGGTGACGATTATTTTTGTCTTATACGTTCTTCGTAATTCCGATCCGTTACGATTGTTTAAGTTTTCGTTAAATGTGAAACATACATTTTCTATGCGTACGGGGTACGGGCATTAAACATTTGGGTTTTAAGAGAACACCAAAAATGTACGTTTTATTTTGAGAGTTTAACAGGATATACCTATAGGATATTTTCTTCAAATTTTCACTATTTGATATTGTGATATTATTGGTACCTAGGTTAAGTTTCTGTTTTATAATAGATCGATAGGTTACCTAGGTATATCACATTCTTTAATTTAAATTCCGGTAATCGAGTATTGGACAGTATACCTACGTAACTTATAATTATTCGTATCATAATTTAATTACTAAAGAAATAAAAATTTTCCCAACAGTGTCTAGGGCCACCGGCAGGAAAATGCATTATATAGAATGTCTATAAACTTGAGGCCTAGTATGTATATGGTTAAAATTGGCATGCGACCAAGGGGCCTTGTTCTGGAAAATTTAAATGATTTAATAAGGTTCATCTCATTATTTGAATTAAACTAATTTTTAAGCGATTGTTGTGAACATAAATTTTTAATTTATTTCATTCAACACGCTCATCTTAGTTTTCTAAAACCTCTAGATTTCTCACGAAATTCATATCGATCATCTCAAAGCTTTCGTATTCAAAACCATAAAAATATGCATTTTTATCTTATTTCAATCTTTTTCATCGATTTCACTTTTCCAGAACAACCCCCCTGAAATAGAAAACCAGAGTATATTACAGATCTCAAAGTTTTCTGTAAAGAACATATGATATTATATGAATAGACCATATTATACAGGATGTAACAGAAATATCTGACAAAAAAAAATATATGCTACTTAAACGTATGATAAAAATTGTTAATATTATATGTGATAAGTAAACAATTTAAGAAATATACTCACGTCAGCAAATTCCAAAAATAATATATTTAAAGAAGTTATATATTATATTATTAAGTTATTTTATTATATTTTAATCAGATTCACAAATTGGCTATTTTGAATTGATCTAAAAATATTTAAATCAATTTCAAATTTTTATTTTCAGTCATAAAAAATAAAAATAATTTTTTGTTTATTATACGTGTAGCGCGAGTGACAATAAATTATATATATAAAAAAAACTTTAAAACGTTGTTTATAGCAAAAGTATTATGGCATTCGTCAGATCTTGGTTGGACATCCTATACATACTGAGGATAAGTTCTATAGATTTATCATATTATAATATATTTTTGTCATCTATGGCAATCGCCAATTTCCGACATTCGGCGGAGACGATTCGCTATTCTAATAATTGCAGTGAACAAAAAAATTAAACAAGCCAACAATTGACGGACAGTTCGTTAAGCAGTATAATGTCATTATATAACATGAACTTTCACATTTTGTAACGTTTAGGTTATTTTCATAGAATATTTCCATTTTTTCTAGTTTCAATACGGATGAGGATAACTGTTTCTTCGGCGGCAGCGTGTGTTGCAGTACAGCTAGATTTCACCGGAAGAGTCGATGTTTACGCGTAAGTTTGTTTTCATATTATTTTAGGGCTTAAATTAAATTTTTAGACTTGGATTAAATATTTATTGTCACGAAAAATCTGTTAACTCGGTAACGTAGAAGCATATACGTTACTACCTACCAAAGGCGCAATGTATAATAAATAATAAATTATACGCCAGTTCGAACAATCCTAACGCCATCTTCGTTTTACCACGACCGGTTTAATACGCGTACCTCATTTGCCTATACTATTCGCCGAGTAACACCTTAGGTTTGCGCGAAGTATTTATAACAATATAATGTTATTAATCTTTATATTTTGTATACATTGTACACCCATATTTTACAATTATATATTTTAGTATTTTACCATAATTATTATTTTAGATTTTAATATTTTATGATGGTCATTTAATAGTGTAAAACATGAACACTCATGTTCTTATGTCACTTAAAAAAAAAAACAATTATTATTACTTTTGTTTTTGTTTATTTTTATATAAAAGTACATTACATAATTGTAATGCATTGTAATCCTATTTATCTCTTGTTTACTCTAACACAATGCTTCAAAAGTTGTTATTAAATTATTGGTATAATATTTGTAAATTATTGAATTTAACTACACCTACTATAATTAGCAATAGAAATAAATCCGTGTATAAACTATTAAAATACAAATTAAAAAAATATCAAAGAGCACAATATTTTGCCGGTAGAACGAGTTCTAATTGATAACTGACTTGTGAATAAATGTGATTTTCGTTAGGTATAAAATTAATAAATCCTTGAATACAACATTTAAAAATACAAACTCTGTATAATAAAAATTAACATTATTTATTGGTAGGTTTATATAATATCTGTAACGCATATACGTCATAAGAATACTATAGAACATTTTACTGCAAAATGCGTGTTATTTCAGAAATGGTATTCATCATTGAAAATTTACCAACTGGGAATAATATATCATAAGCAGACTGAAATGAGTGAATGTTTCAGTGTTTCGAAGACTAAGTTTCGTAGCAGATTTTGATTCGGTCACGGGGTATGTATTTTCTTATTTTTCGGTAGGTTTCTTTTTATTATTGTTAATTTATCAGGGGAGGTATTGCCCGAAAATATTCAATATTTGTATTGAACACTGGTATTAACACTATTCTGGCCTATCAATAAAGTCGAGATAAAGTTAGAAAATTGGTCAGGTATGACATTTTATTAAGTAATTCTTTTGCGTAGGGAATTCGCTCAATGATATTCAAATATTTTCACCTATAATCAAGTACGATGACTTGTAGGTAACTAGAGAATGTGTGAATATGGCTAGTTTTAGTTTTCGTTAAATGTGAAACATATATTTTCTATGCGTACGGGGTACGGGCATTAAACGTTTGGGTTTTAAGAGAACACCTCAAATGTACGTTTTATTTTGAGAGTTTAACAGGATATACCTATAGAATATTTTCTTCAAATTTTCACCATTTGATATTGTGATATTATTTGTACTTAGGTTAAGTTTCTGTTTTAGAATCGATCGATAGGTTACCTAGGTATATCACATTTTGTCGTCTAAAATGCATATGCCTGCAGGCTCAAACACCCACCTTCCATTTTTTTTTTATGATTTTAACAACCCTAGTTGATGTTTTTGAACATTGATACCTGGTCCCCAATGAATAATCCTGCTTTAATGAACTACCCATAATTATATTGAATAGTTTTTCCGTTTAAGTTTATGGACATCTCAGTTTGAACTCTTTAATGTGTGTTCCTACTATTCAATTTTTTCTAAATTTTTTTTTTTGTTTTCTAAAATGCATTTGCCTGCGGGCGCCAACACCCTCTTTCAATTTTTTTTTTTAGTATTGTGACTCTAGTTGAATTTTAATGTAGACTTGATTATTGATAATCTGGTGCCCTATGAATAATCCTTCTTAAATGAACTACCTATAATTATTTTGAATAGTTATTTCTATTAAGATTATGGACATCTTAGTTTGAACTCTTTGTTGTGTGTTCCTACTATTTAATTTTTTCGAATTTTTTTTTTTTGTTTTCTAAAATGCATATGTCCTAACCTAACATAAGTTGCTATAGAAACGACGGTTGCTATGGTAACATCGGTTGCTATGGCGACATCGGTTGCTATGGTAACGGTGGTTGCTATGGTAACATCGGTTGCTATGGAAACGGTGGTTGCTATGGAAACGACGGTTGCTATGGTAACATCGGTTGCTATGGAAACGACGGTTGCTATGGTCACATCGGTTGCTATGGCAACATCGGTTGCTATGGCAACATCGGTTGCTATGGAAACGACGGTTGCTATGGCGACATCGGTTGCTATGGTAACGGTGGTTGCTATGGAAACGACCGTTGCTATGGTAACGGTGGTTGCTATGGAAACGACGGTTGCTATGGCGACATCGGTTGCTATGGCAACATCGGTTGCTATAGAAACGACGGTTGCTATGGCAACATCGGTTGCTATGGTAACATCGGTTGCTATGGAAACGGTGGTTGCTATGGAAACATCGGTTGCTATGGAAACGGTGGTTGCTATGGTAACATCGGTTGCTATGGAAACGGTGGTTGCTATGGCGACATCGGTTGCTATGGTAACGGTGGTTGCTATGGAAACGACGGTTGCTATGGAAACGACGGTTGCTATGGTAACATCGGTTGCTATGGAAACGGTGGTTCTATGGCAACATCGGTTGCTATGGTAACGGTGGTTGCTATGGAAACGACGGTTGCTATGGAAACGACGGTTGCTATGGCGACATCGGTTGCTATGGAAACGGTGGTTGCTATGGAAACGACGGTTGCTATGGTAACATCGGTTGCTATGGAAACGGTGGTTGCTATGGAAACGACGGTTGCTATGGAAACGACGGTTGCTATGGTAACATCGGTTGCTATGGCAACATCGGTTGCTATGGCAACATCGGTTGCTATGGTAACGGTGGTTGCTATGGAAACGACGGTTGCTATGGAAACGACGGTTGCTATGGCGACATCGGTTGCTATGGCAACATCGGTTGCTATAGAAACGACGGTTGCTATGGCAACATCGGTTGCTATGGAAACGGTGGTTGCTATGGAAACGGTGGTTGCTATGGCAACATCGGTTGCTATGGCGACATCGGTTGCTATGGCAACATCGGTTGCTATGGCGACATCGGTTGCTATGGCAACATCGGTTGCTATGGCAACATCGGTTGCTATGGAAACGACGGTTGCTATAGAAACGACGGTTGCTATAGAAACGACGGTTGCTATGGCGACATCGGTTGCTATGGTAACGGTGGTTGCTATGGAAACGACGGTTGCTATAGAAACGACGGTTGCTATGGCGACATCGGTTGCTATGGTAACGGTGGTTGCTATGGCAACATCGGTTGCTATGGTAACATCGGTTGCTATGGAAACGGTGGTTGCTATGGCAACATCGGTTGCTATGGAAACGTCGGTTGCTATAGCAACCGATGTTATGTTAGGTTAAAAAAAAAATTAATAAAAAATTAAATAGTAGGAACACACATTAAAGAATTCAAACTAAGAAGTCCATAATCTTAAATGAAAAAATTATTTAAAATAATTATAGGTAGTTCGTTTAAGAAGGATTGTTCACTGGGCACCTGATTATCAATAATCAAGACCACAC
Organism: Sitobion miscanthi; assembly: GCA_008086715.1. Classification (NCBI taxonomy): domain Eukaryota; kingdom Metazoa; phylum Arthropoda; class Insecta; order Hemiptera; family Aphididae; genus Sitobion; species Sitobion miscanthi. Next base: position 23,437 of record SSSL01000178.1, read on the forward strand.
AAAAATTAAACTAGAGTCACATTACTAAAAAAAAATATTAAAAGGGGGTGTTGGTGACCGCAGTCAAATGTATTTTAGAAAACAAAAAAAATTTTAATAAATAATATTGTGGGAATACACAATCCAAACTTTAAACTAAAATGTCCAGAATCTTATCAATATTCAAGTAAATACAAAAATTCAACTTGGTAGATTCCTAAAAAAAAAATTGAAAGAGGGTGTGGGCGCCCGCAGGCAAATGCATTTTAGAAAACAAAAAAAAATTTAAATAAATTTTATGATGGGAGTACACATTACAAAGTTCAAACTAAAATGTCCAGAATTATATCAATATTCAAGTCAATACAAAAAATTCAACTTTTTTTTAATGTACTATAATAAACATTTGAACATTTATTACAATATACGTATATATTATACATAGATTTCAAGTATGATTTTTTTTTGATAGTTACCTACCTACTACAATCCAAGACACTTTATTTTTATATTTTGAAGCAATATATGTTTTGGATTATTTAGATCTATATAAATTATATTTCAGACCCGTAATTTAGTATTTAAAGTTTGCATGATCAGAGTCGTGGAACCAAATATTTTCAGACTCTACTAGAATGTTGTAGTTAAATTAAACTATAATAGGTATGTGGAATAACAGTACCTAACCTTCTATGATAATTTTTTATGAATATAATATATAATACTATAAGTAATAGTTCAAATTTAGCACTTTTACGGTACTTAATACATTTTCCTAATATTTTAACAGAAATTATTGAGCTAAAAATATAGAAATACCTATGCTATGTTACGGTCCATAGATCATAGTTTTGTTTCATTTATAATAATAATGCTTTTTAATATACTTTTTCATAAATTAATATTTATTACAGTTGGCTTTTATGATTTGTTTGAACTATTAGTACGTATTTTTTTTTTTTGGGAGATCCCTATTATTAACACCGTTACGCATATTGGTCTCACTGTACCTTGGTTTCCACTACAGATAAATCATTACTTATTACCAGGGCTGTGAATTAAATGCATTTACGTGCTTTTTTGATACACCGTGACCATATAAAAATGGATTCGGCCAAAATCTTATTTTACATATTATTTTTTTGGGTTAGTTCATATAATAATTGAATGTGTTCATGGTTTCTTCGTATTTATGCTTATTTTCTTAAAATTTTTTTTATATTTTCGGTTCATCCGTTAGAAAAATAAATAGGTTCCTACCTACCAAGTGTGTAAATAAAGAATTTTGTTTTGTAAACCAATTTGAATTATTATTTAGAAATTTAAAAATTATTAATAAAAAGGTTTTCATTCAGTATTTTATTGAATTTTAAGTGCATATTTTTGAATATTTCAGTGCATATATTTGCCTGTTTTTAGTGCATACATGCAGGCAAGCATTTAACACTTTTTCATTGCATTAAATTCACAGCCCTGCTAATTACTTTTACTTCCAATAATAATACCTACCACAGTTAATGTTAAATGTCAAATTGTCAACAATCAACTGCTTCTTCAACTTGATAACACTTAAGAGGATGTCAGATTTTTAGCGCACCATTTATTTCTCTCTCTGACCCACGCACAATCATTTTAGTGTTTTCTTAATCGCACATTTGGTATGCCACGCGTGGGTCAAAGATGGAAAACAAATAGTGCGCTGACATCCCAACCAGCAACAGATCTTTTTATTCTATCCATAAGTCAAGGTTGTAAACCTATATCAACTGATAACGGTAGTTTCAGCCAAAGAGTCAAGTGGTCTTTGCAATTCAAGATCCTTTCCTACGTACTCGGCATTGTTAACACAACTATTCTACCTTTACACATTTGCTTCCCCCGTCTCTCACAGACATATACAGGTTCAGCCACTCTCACTATCTCTTATCATACAGTGGCCGAACCACTTAAATCTATTCTCCCTTGTTTTCACTACAATATGTACACTACCCTACACTACCCTTAATTAATTAATTTCTTATTCTATCTTCTTTTGTACCTTAATACCTAACCTTACAATTCCTTTTCGTCTTTCCCTTTCATACGCCAAACATTTTGAAATCCTGTTGACCTCTTTCCTTATCTTCGTCATATCACACACTTCCTATTCACTCAGTTTCTAGTTACCTATACAAGTCATCGTAATTGATTATAGGTGAAAATATTTAAATATCATTGAGCGAATTCCCTACGCAAAAGAATTACTTAAAAAAATATCATAACTGACCAATTTTTTAATTTTATCACGACTATATTGATAGACAGAATAGTGTTATACCAGTATAGTCACAATACAAATAATTGAAAAGTTGCGGGCAATACATCTCCTGATCGATTAACAATAATAAAAAGAAACCTACCGAAAAATAAGAAAATACATACCCCGTGACCGAATTAATATCTGCTACGAAACTTAGTCTTCGAAACACTGAAACATTCACTCATTTCAGTCTGCTTATGATATATTATTCCCAGTTGGTAAATTTTCAATGATGAATACCATTTCTGAAATAACACGCATTTTGCAGTAAAATGTTCTATAGTATTCTTATGACGTATATGCGTTACAGATATTATATAAACCTACCAATAAATAATGTTAATTTTTATTATACGGAGTTTGTATTTTTAAATGTTGTATTCAAGGATTTATTAGTTTTATACCTAACGAAAATCACATTTATTCACAAGTCAGTTATCAATTAGAACTCGTTCTACCGGCAAAATATTGTGCTCTTTGATATTTTTTTAATTTGTATTTTAATAGTTTATACACGGATTTATTTCTATTGCTAATTATAGTAGGTGTAGTTAAATTCAATAATTTACAAATATTATACCAATAATTTAATAACAACTTTTGAAGCATTGTGTTAGAGTAAACAAGAGATAAATAGGATTACAATGCATTACAATTATGTAATGTACTTTTATATAAAAATAAACTGATTGAACTAGTACTCTTTTGTTGACTAGGTACTCCTTGAAAACTTTTGTATTTTAGGTGTGCAACAGCCAACAGTATACGTAGGTGCCAATGATATAGATATTAAGTGGAAAAATAAAAGTTACGTATGTTAAGTGACATACCCTCAATGCTTAAATTAAACGTCAGGTTTGGGAAAAAAAATTACCAGTAATAAATGGTTATGACATTAAATATTTAAGCATACCTATACCATCATATAATATTATAATTCAAAATAATAATTATGGTAAAATACTAAAATATATAATTGTAAAATATTGAATACCTTTCTCTAGGGTATAAACTACGCTAAAATCTAAAATGGGTGTAAATATTTATAAATTGGGTGTATAATGTATACAAAATATAAAGATTAATAACATTATATTGTTATAAATACTTCGCGCAAACCGAAGGTGTTACCCGGCGAATAGTATAGGCAAATTAGGTACGCGTATTAAACCGGTCGTGGTAAAACGAAGATGGCGTTTGGATTGTTCGAACTGGCGTTTAATTTATTATTTATTATGCATTGCGCCTTTGGTAGATAGTAACGTATGCGCTTCTACGTTACCGAGTTAACAGATTTTCCGTGACAGCAAATATTTAATTCAAGTCTAAAAGGTAAATTTAAGCCCTAAAATAATATGAAAACAAACTTACGCGTAAACATCGACTCTTCCGGTGAAACCTAGCTGTACTGCAGCACACGCTGCCGCCGAAGAAACAGTTATCCTCATCCGTCTACATCTCGCTCCGAATTGAAACTAAAAAGTGTGGAAATATTCTATGAAAATAACCTAAACGTTACAAAATGTGAAAGTTCATGTTATATAATGACATTATACTGCTTAACGAACTGTCCGTCAATTGTTGGCTTATTTTATTTTTTTGTTCACTGCAATTATTAGAATAGTGAATCGTGTCCGCCGAATGTCGACAATTGGCGATTGCCATAGATGATATAAATATATTATAATATGATAAATTCATAGAACTTATTCTCAGTATATACAGGATGTCCAACCAAGATCTGACAAATGCCATAATACTTTTGCTATATACAACGTTTTAAAGTTTTTTTTATATATATAATTTATTGTCACTCGCCCTAAACGTATAATATACAAAAAATTATTTTTATTTTTTATTACTAAAATTTAAAATTTGATTTAAAGTTTTTTAATTCAAAATAGCCAATTTGTGAATCTGATTATAATAACAATTTTGATGGTAATAACATTTATAAATATCTATAATTTGTTTATTAAATTATTTTGGAACGTAATAACTTTTTTAAAAATATTATTTTTGGGAATTTGCTGACATGAGTATATTTCTTAAATTATTTACTTATCACATAATATTAACAATTTTTGTCATATGTTTAAGTAGCATAATTTTTTTTTTCAGATCTTTCTGTAACATCCTGTATAATATGGTCTATTGATAAAATATTATATGTTCTTTACAGAAAACTTTGTGATCTGTAATATATTCTGGTTTTCTATTTCAGGGGGTTTGTTCTGGAAAAGTTAAATCGATGAAAAAGATTGAAATAAGATAAAAATGCACATATTTATGGTTTTAAATATGAAAGCTCTAAGATAATCGATATGAATTTCGTGAGAAATCTAGAGGTACTAGAAAACTAAGATGAGCATATTGAATGAAATAAATTAAAAATTTATGTTCACAACAATCACTTAAAAATTAGTTTAATTCAAATAATGAGATGAACCTTATTAGATCATTTAAATTTTCTAGAACAAGCCCCCAGTTGTTGTTCGCATGCCAATTTTAACTTTATACTAGACCACAAGTTTATAGACATTCTATAATGCATTCTACTGCCGGTGGCTCTAGACACTGTTGGGGAAATTATAATTCTTTAGTAATTAAATTACGATACGAATTATAATAGTTACGTTGGTACTTGTCCAATACTCGACTATCAGAATTCAAATTAAAGAATGTGATATACCTAGGTAACCTATCGATCGATTCTAAAACAGAAACTTAACCTAGGTACAAATAATATCACAATATCAAATAGTGAAATATGAAAATTTGAAGAAAATATCCTATAGGTATATCCTGTTACACCCCAAAATAAAACGTACGTTTGAGGTGTTCTCCTAAAACCCAAATGTTTAATGCCCGTACCCCGTATGCATAGAAAATGTATGTTTCACATTTAACGAAAACTAAAACTTTTACTTATTTACATTAGGTCTACCGCTTCAACAGAGTAGAAGGACAAAACTTACGTAATTATTTATTCTTCCGGCGAAACGCGTTCCCTTCGAGTGTATAATAATATTGTCTAGTGTCAGAGCTGTGCATCTCCGCCAGGGAAAATGCAGCGCGCGTCTTCATATCTCCGATCCAAAAGTTTAGTCTGGAAGTATTGAGATTAATGACATTTATAAAAATAGGCACCGAGCTTAATAACCAGAATGGAACGAAATATTATGTGAGTACGTATTGGAATTGCTGTTCGTCACAGACGATTGTCATTTGCCATGGATTATTTATAATTATAACCTCACCGTCCCAATCATAGAAAATACATATATGGTCCTAACCGATGGATGATGGATATTTTTACATTATCTTCAAAAAAACATTTATTTGTTTTTACTAGACGCAAATGCGGTAAATTGAATTCAAATTTATAATATAGATAACGGTTTTTTTACTTGCAGGTAACCATTTATTTATTACTTG
>SSSL01000542.1:0-28289 GCA_008086715.1 Sitobion miscanthi
TGAAAATTATGGCGAATTGAATCAATTATAAACACACCATAGAACTACGTAAAGTTTACGGGGATGTACTTTAGATTTCAACAATGATTTTATATACAAAAGTATACAAAAATCGTTGTACTTTTTATGAATATTGTCTAATACTTATATTTATGTACCTACGTCCTACCGCAAAGACCATTTTTTGTTAAAAAATGTAACTATTATATTAAATCACTTATACTATAGTTAATAGTAAATATAAATATTATAATAAAAAAATGGTGTCACAGATATATATAATTGTCAGTCTTACATGCTCCAATTAATGATTTTATAATCATTTTGATTGAAAAATTATCGCGAATTGAATCAAGCATATATACACACCTTAGAAATACGTAAAATTTAACAGGGATGTACTTTAGATTTCAACAATCATTTTATATACAAAAAGTATAAAAAAATCGTTTTACTTTTTATGAATATTGTCTATTTCTTATCTTTATATACCTACGTCCTAATCCAGAGAGCAATTTTTTGTTTTAAAAATGTAACTATTACACTATAATCACTTATACTATTAGTAAAAAGTAAATATATTAATATTATAATAAAAAAATGGTGTCACAGATATATATAATTTTCAGTCTTACATGCTCAAATTTAATGATATTATAATCATTTTGATTGAAAAATTATCGCGAATTGAATCAAGCATATACACACATAATACCTACGTAAAATTTAACTGGGAAGTAATTTAGAATTTCAAAAATCTTTTTATATACAAATGTATACAAAAATCGTTGTGCTTTTTATGAATATTGTCTAATACTTATCTTTATGTACCTACGTCCTACCGCAAAGACCATTTTTTTGTTTAAAAATGTAAATATTACACTATAATCACTTATACATTATTCAAAAGTAAATTTATAAATATTATCATAAAAACTTCTGTCTGGATACATAAAAATTTCATACATACATGCTCCAATTTAAAGATTTATAATCATTTTGATTGAAAAATTATCGCGAATTGAATCAAGCATATACACACATAATACCTACGTAAAATTTAACTGGGAAGTAATTTAGAATTTCAAAAATCTTTTTATATACAAATGTATACAAAATCGTTGTGCGTTTTTATGAAATTGTCTAATACTTATCTTTATGTACCTACGTCCTACCGCAAAGACCATTTTTTTGTTTAAAAATGTAAATATTACACTATAATCACTTATACTATTATTCAAAAGTTAAATTTATAAATATTATCATAAAAACTTTCTGTCTGGGATACATAAAAATTTCATACATACATGCTCCAATTTAAGATTTTATCATTTTGACTGAAAATTATGGCGAATTGAATCAATTATATACACACTTAGAACTACGTAAAATTTAACGGGGATGTATTTAGATTTCAACAATCATTTTATATACAAAAAGTATCCAAAAATCGTTGTACTTTTTATGAATATTGTCTAATACTTATATTTATGTACTTACGTCCTACCGCAAAGACCATTTTTTTGTTAAAAATGTAACTATTACTTTATAATCACTTATACTATTAGTAAAAAGTAAATTTATAAATATTATCATAAAAAAATGGTTGTCACAAATATATATAATTTCAGTCTTACATGCTCCAATTTAATGATTTTTTAATCATTTTGATTGAAAAATTATCGCGAATTGAATCAAGCAATATACACACAGAATACCTACGTAAAGTTTAACGAGGATGTACTTTAGATATCAACAATCATTTTATATACAAAAGTATACAAAAATCATTGTACTTTTTATGAATTTGGTCTAATACTTATATTTATTGTACCTATGTCCTATCCCAGAGAGCAATTTTTTGTTTAAAAATGTAACTATTACATTATAATCACTTATACTATTAGTTATTAAAAGTAAATATATTAATTTATAATAAAAAAATGGTGTCACAGAATATATAATTCTCAGTCTTACATGCTCCAATTAATGATTTTATAATCATTTTGATTGAAAAATTATCGCGAATTGCATCAAACATATACACACTTAATACCTACGTAAAATTTAACTGGGAAGTAATTTAGAATTTCAAAAATTTATTATATACAAATGTATACAAAAATCGTTGTACTTTTTATGAATTTTGTCTAATACTTATATTTATGTACCTATGTCCTATCCCAGAGAGCAATTTTTTGTTTAAAAATGTAACTATTACATTATAATCACTTATACTATTAGTAAAAAGTAAATTTATAAATATTATCTTAAAAAAATGTTGCCTGGCATACATAAAAATATCATACATACATGTTCCAATTTAAAGCTTTAAAAAATCATTATGATTGAAAAATTATCGCTAATTGAATCAAGCATATACACACATAATACCTATGTAAAATTTAACTGGGAAGTAATTTAGAATTTCAAAAATCTTTTTATATACAAATGTATACAAAAATCGTTGTGCTTTTTATGAATATTGTCTAATACTTATCTTTATGTACCTACGTCCTACCCCAGAGAGCAATTTTTTGTTTAAAAATGTAACTATTACATTATAATCACTTATACTATTAGTAAAAAGTAAATTTATAAATATTATCTTAAAAAAATGTTGCCTGGCATACATAAAAATATCATACATACATGTTCCAATTTAAAGCTTTAAAAAATCATTATGATTGAAAAATTATCGCGAATTGAATCAAGCATATACACACAGAATACCTACGTAAAGTTTAACGAGGATGTACTTTAGATATCAACAATCATTTTATATACAAAAGTATACAAAAATCATTGTACTTTTTATGAATTTTGTCTAATACTTATATTTATGTACCTACGTCCTATCCCAGAGAGCAATTTTTTGTTTAAAAATGTAACTATTACATTATAATCACTTATACTATTAGTTAAAAGTAAATATATTAATATTATAATAAAAAAATGGTGTCACAGATATATATAATTCTCAGTCTTACATGCTCCAATTTAATGATTTTATAATCATTTTGATTGAAAAATTATCGCGAATTGCATCAAACATATACACACTTAATACCTACGTAAAATTTAACTGGGAAGTAATTTAGAATTTCAAAATCTTATTATATACAAATGTATACAAAAATCGTTGTATTTTATGAATATTGTCTATTACTTATCTTTATATACCTACGTCCTAATCCGAGAGCAATTTTTTGTTTAAAAATGTAACTATTACACTATAATCACTATACTATTAGTAAAAAGTAAATATATTAATATAATAAGAAAAAAATGCTGTCACAGATATATATATAGGTGTCAGACTTACCTGCTCCAATTTAATGATTTTATTATCTTTTTGACTGAAAAATTATGGCGAATTGAATCAATTATATACACACCTTATTCCTACGTAAAATTTAACGGGGATGTACTTTAGATTTCAACTATCATTTTATATACAAATGTATACAAAAATCGTTGTACTTTTTATGAATATTGTCTATTACTTATCTTTATATACCTACGTCCTAACCCAGAGAGCAATTTTTGTTTAAAAATGTAACTATTACACTATAATCACTTATACTATTAGTAAAAAGTAAATATATTAATATTATAATAAAAAAATGCTGTCACAGATATATATAAGTGTCAGACTTACCTGCTCAAATTTAATGATATTATAATCATTTTGATTGAAAAATTATCGCGAATTGAATCAAGCATATACACACATAATACCTATGTAAAATTTAACTGGGAAGTAATTTAGAATTTCAAAAATCTTTTTATATACAAATGTATACAAAAATCGTTGTGCTTTTTATGAATATTGTCTAATACTTATCTTTATGTACCTACGTCCTACCCCAGAGAGCAATTTTTTGTTTAAAAATGTAACTATTACATTATAATCACTTATACTATTAGTAAAAAGTAAATTTATAAATATTATCTTAAAAAATGTTGCCTGGCATACATAAAAATATCATACATACATGTTCCAATTTAAAGCTTTAAAAATTAAAAAATCATATGATTGAAAAATTATCGCGAATTGAATCAAGCATATACACACCTTAGAACTACGTAAAATTTAACAGGGATGTACTTTAGATTTCAACAATCATTTTATATACAAAAGTATACAAAAATCGTTTTACTTTTTATGAATATTGTCTATTTCTTATCTTTATATACCTACGTCCTAATCCAGAGAGCAATTTTTTGTTTAAAAATGTAACTATTACACTATAATCACTTTTACTATTGTTAAAAAGTAAATATATTAATATTATAATAAAAAAATGCTGTCACAGATATATATAAGTGTCAGACTTACCTGCTCCAATTTAATGATTTTATAATCATTTTGATTGAAAAATTATGGCGAATTGAATCAATTATATACACACCTTAGAACTACGTAAAATTTAACGGGGATGTACTTTAGATTTCAACAATCATTTTATATACAAAAGTATCCAAAAATCGTTGTACTTTTTATGAATATTGTCTAATACTTATATTTATGTACCTACGTCCTACCGCAAAGACCATTTTTTTGTTTAAAAATGTAACTATTACTTTATAATCACTTATACTATTAGTAAAAAGTAAATTTATAAATATTATCATAAAAAAATGGTGTCACAAATATATATAATTTTCAGTCTTACATGCTCCAATTTAATGATTTTATAATCATTTTGATTGAAAAATTATCGCGAATTGAATCAAGCATATACACACAGAATACCTACGTAAAGTTTAACGAGGATGTAATTTAGATATCAACAATCATTTTATATACAAAAGTATACAAAAATCATGTACTTTTTATGAATTTTGTCTAATACTTATATTATGTACCTACGTCCTATCCCAGAGAGCAATTTTTTGTTTTAAAAATGTAACTATTACATTATAATCACTTATACTATTAGTTAAAAGTAAATATATTAATATTATAATAAAAAAATGGTGTCACAATATATATAATTCTCAGTCTACATGCTCCAATTAATGATTTTATAATCATTTTGATTGAAAAATTATCGCGAATTGCATCAAAAATAACACACTTATACCTACGTAAAATTTAACTGGGAAGTAATTAGAATTTCAAAAATCTTATTATATACAAATGTATACAAAAATCGTTGTACTTTTTATGAATATTGTCTATTACTTATCTTATACTACCTACCGTCCTAATCCAGAGAGCAATTTTTTGTTTTAAAAAATGTAACTATTACACTATAATCACTTCATACTATTAGTAAAAAGTAAATATATTAATATTATAAAAAAAATGCTGTCACAGATATATATATAGGTGTCAGACTTACCTGCTCCAATTTAATGATTTTATTATCATTTTGACTGAAAAATTATGGCGAATTGAATCAATTATATACACACCTTATTCCTACGTAAAATTTAACGGGGATGTACTTTAGATTTCAACAATCATTTTATATACAAAAGTATACAAAAATCGTTGTACTTTTTATGAATATTGTCTATTACTTATCTTTATATACCTACGTCCTAACCCAGAGAGCAATTTTTGTTTAAAAATGTAACTATTACACTATAATCACTTATACTATTAGTAAAAAGTAAATATATTAATATTATAAAAAAAAATGCTGTCACAGATATATATAGTGTCAGACTTACCTGCTCAAATTTAATGATATTATAATCATTTTGATTGAAAATTATCGCGAATTGAATCAAGCATATACACACATAATACCTATGTAAAATTTAACTGGGAAGTAATTTAGAATTCAAAAATCTTTTTATATACAAATGTATACAAAAATCGTTGTGCTTTTTATGAAATTGTCTAATACTTATCTTTATGTACCTACGTCCTACACCCCCAGAGAGCAATTTTTTGTTTAAAAATGTAACTATTACATTATAATCACTTATACTATTAGTAAAAAGTAAATTTATAAATTTATCTTAAAAAAATGTTGCCTGGCATACACAAAAATATCATACATACATGTTCCAATTTAAAGCTTTAAAAATCATTATGATTGAAAATTATCGCGAATTGAATCAAGCATATACACACAGAATACCTACGTAAAGTTTAACGAGGATGTACTTTAGATATCAACAATCATTTTATATACAAAAGTATACAAAAATCATTGTACTTTTTATGAATTTTGTCTAATACTTATATTTATGTACCTACGTCCTATCCCAGAGAGCAATTTTTTGTTTAAAAATGTAACTATTACATTATAATCACTTATACTATTAGTTAAAAGTAAATATATTAATATTATAATAAAAAAATGGTGTCACAGATATATATAATTCTCAGTCTTACATGCTCCAATTTAATGATTTTATAATCATTTTGATTGAAAATTATCGCGAATTGCATCAAACATATACACCCTTAATACCTACGTAAAATTTAACTGGGAATAATTTAGAATTTCAAAAATCTTATATATACAAATGTATACAAAAATCGTTGTACTTTTATGAATATTGTCTATTACTTATCTTTTATATACTACGTCCTAATCCAATAGCAATTTTTGTTTAAAATGTAACTATTAAACTATAATCACTTATCTATTAGTAAAAAGTAATATAATTAATATTATAATAAAAAAATGCTGTCACAGATATATATAAGTGTCATACTTACCTGCTCAAATTTAATGATATTATAATCATTTTGATTGAAAAATATTTCGCGAATGATCAAGCATATACACACATATACCTATGTAAATTTAACTGGGAAGTAATTTAGAACAGAATTTCAAAAATACTTTTATATACAAATGTATACAAAATCGTTGTGCTTTTTATGATAAATTGTCTACAACTTATCTTTATGTACCTACGTCCCTAACCCAGAGAGCAATTTTTTGTTTAAAAAGTACTATTCCATATAATCACTTATACTATTATTAAAAAGTAAATTTATAAATATTATCTTAAAAAATGTTGCCTGCGATACATAAAATAGGCTCATACATACACTGTCCAATTTAAAGCTTTAAAAAACAAATCAGTATTATTGAAAATTATCTGGCGAATTGAATCAAGCATAAACACACAGAATACCTACTTAAAGTTTAAACGAGGATGTACTTTAGATATCAACAATCATTTTATATACAAACAGAAAGTATCAAAAATCATTGTACTTTTAATGATTTTGTCTAATACTTTATAATTTATGTACCGTACGTCCTATCCCAAGAGAGCCGCAATTTTTTGTTTAAATGTACTATTACATTATAATCACTTATACTATTAGTTAAAATAATATATTAATATTATAATAAAAAATGGTGTCACAGATATATATAATTCCAGTCTTACATGCTCCAATTTAATGATTTTATTCAATGCATATTGATTGAAAATTATCGCGAATTGCATCAAACATATACACACTTAATACCTACGTAAATTTAACTGGGAAATAATTTAGAATTTCAAAAATCTTAGAATATACAAATGTATACAAAAATCGTTGTCTTTTATGATATTGTCTATGACTTATCTTTATATACATACGTCCTAATCCGAGAAGCAATTTTTTGTTTTAAAAATGTAAACTATGACACTATAAATCACTTATACTATTAGTAAAAAGTAAATAATTAATATTATAAGAAAAAATGCTGTCACAAATATATAAGTGTCATGACTTACCTGCTCAATTTAATGATATTATAACATTTTTGATTGAAAATTATCGCGAATTGATCAAGCATATACACACATATACCTATGTAAAATTTAACTGGGAAGTAATTTAGAATTTCAAAAAATCTTTTATATACAAATGTATACAAAAATCGTTGTGCTTTTTTGAATATATTGTCTAATACTTATCTTTATGTACCTACGTCCTACCCCAGAGAGCAAGTTTTTGTTTAAAAATTTAACTATTACATTATAATCACTTATACTATTAGTAAAAAGTAAATTTATAAAATATAATCTTAAAAAATGTTGCCCGGCATACATAATATCATACATACATGTTCCAATTTAAAGCTTTAAAAAATCATTAGGATTGGAAAATTATCGCGAATTGAATCAAGCAATATCCACACCTTAGAACTACGTAAAATTTAACAGGGATCGTCTTTAGATTTCAACAATCATTTTATATACAAAAGTATACAAAAATCGTTTTACTTTTTATGTATAATTGTCTATTTCTTATCTTTATATACCTACGTCCTAATCCAGAGAGCAATTTTTTGTTTAAAAATGTACTATTACACTATAATCACTTATACTATTAGTAACAAAGTAATATATTAATATTATAAGAAAAAAATGCTGTCACAGATATATATAAATAGTGTCAGACTTAACCTGCTTGCTTGCACCGGCTCCATTTAATGATTTTATTTCATGTTTGACTGAAAAATCATGGCGAATTGAATCAATTAAATAACCACCTTATTCCTACTAAATTTACGGGGGATTTACTTTAGATTTCAACAATCATTTTTATACCAAGTATACAAAATCGTTTTGTACTTTTTATGTTTGTCTATTACTTAGCTTTATATACGCTACGGAGACGTCTTCTAACCAGAGAGCAATTTTTGTTTAAAAATGTAACTATATACACTATCTCACTTATACTATAGTAAACAAAGTAATATAATAATTATAATAAAAAATGCTGTCACGATATATATAGTGGTCAGACTTACCTGCCAAATTTAATGAGATTATAATCATTTTTGATTGAAAATTATCGCTAATTGAATCAAGCATATACACACAATAATACCTATGTACAATTTAACTGGGAAGTAATTTAGAATTTCAAAATCTTTTTATATACAATGTATACAAAAATCGGTTGTGCTTTTTATGAAATATTGTCAATACAGGATCTTATGTACCTCCGGTCCTACCCGGCCATGAGAGCATTTTTTGTTGAAAAAATGTACTATTGACATTATAAAATCAACTTATACCTATTAGTAACAAGTAAATTTATAAATATTTCTTAAAAAAATGTTGCCTGGCATACATAAAAATATCCTACATACATGTTTCCAATTTAAAGCTTTAAAAATCATTATGATTGAAAAATTATCGCGAATTGAATCAAGCATATACACACCTTAGAACTACGTAAAATTTAACAGGGATGTACTTTAGATTTCAACATCATTTTATACAAAATATACAAAAATCGTTTTACTTTTTATGTATATTGTCTATTTCTTTCTTATCTTATATACCTACGTCCTAATCCAGAGAGCAATTTTTTGTTTAAAATGTAACTATTACACTATAATCACTTATACTATTAGAAAAAGTAATATATTAATATTATAAGAAAAAAATGCTGTCACAGATATATATATAGGTCAGACTTACCTGCTCCAATTTAATGATTTTTTTATCTTTTTGACTGAAAAATTATGGCGAATTGAATCAATTATATACACACCTTATTCCTACGAAAATTTAACGGGGATGTACTTAGATTTCAACAATCATTTTATATACAAAAGTATACAAAAATCGTTGTACTTTTTATGAATATGTCTATTAACTTATCTTTATATCCCTACTCCTAACCCCGAGAGCAATTTTTTGTTTAAAAATGTAACTATTACACTATAATCACTTATACTATTAGTAAAAAGTAAATATATTATATTATATAATAAAAAAATGCTGTCACAGATATATATAAGTGTCAGACTTACCTGCTCAATTTAATGATATTATAATCATTTTGATTGAAAAATTATTGCGAATTGAATCAAGCATATACACACATAATACCTATGTAAAATTTAACTGGGAAGTAATTTAGAATTTCAAAATCTTTTTTTATACAAATGTATACAAAAATCGTTGTGCTTTTTATGAATATTGTCTAATACTTATCTTTAGTACCTACGTCCTACCCAGAGAGCAATTTTTTGTTTAAAAATTAACTATTACATTATAATCACTTATACTATTAGTAAAAAGTAAATTTATAAATTTATCTTAAAAAAATGTTGCCTGGCATACATAAAAATATCAATACATACATGTTCCAATTTAAAGCTTTAAAAATCATTATGATTGAAAAAAGTTATCGCGAATTGAATCAAGCATATACACACAGAATACCTACGTAAAGTTTAACGAGGATGTACTTTAGATATCAACAATCATTTTATATATAAAAAGTATACAAAATCATTGTACTTTTTATGAATTGTTGTCTAATACTTATATTTATGTACCTACGTCCTATCCCAGAGAGCAATTTTTTGTTTAAAAATGTAACTATTACATTATAATCACTTATACTATTAGTTAAAAGTAATATATTAATATTATAATAAAAAAATGGTGTCACAGATATATATAATTCTCAGTCTTACATGCTCCAATTTTATGATTTTATAATCATTTTGATTGAAAAATTATCGCGAATTGCATCAAACATATACACATGTGGTGAGATAAAAAAAAACGAAGTGTTGGACTGCCGGGCGAAAGTGCGCACAATGAGGTCTTATATTGTAAAATGTGAAGGTGTATCAATCGGTACGCTTATCGTAATTTTTATCCTACCACTAAGTAATATAGATTGAACGCTGAACTGATTATTTCTCTAATTCAAATATATGTATATACGTGTAAATATGTATTCACTTACCTTTCGGTATGCCAGATAAGATACGGTTTACTCCTGTTGGAATGTGTACATCTCTGATTGGGATGAGTCGATGCACGTTATTAATACTTTACGATTTACACTACTATATCCTATTGCAGTTAAGTATACATTTCCATATTATACACTGTTGGTTCATCATGCTTGCGATGGAATAAATTATGTGGAAATGGTTTCTCAGATATAGAATTGGTGTTATGGAAGAATAAAAGTTGTTTTAAGATAGCTCATTTATTGATATCATCAATTTATATTTATTATATATTTATTTGTTTAATATTTATGCAGCATACATTTTAATGCTTACATATTAGAAATGAAGTTTATTATTTGGTTTTATTGACTAATTGGTAACACGCATTTCAATTGCTTATATACTTGAAATCTAGTCGCTTCATGAGGAAACAACTATCTGCGCAGCGCATAAGCCTGGCAGGTTCTTTGCTCGGGAGCTAAATTTCAAGTATATTTTGTAAACCCAACGTCTACGAGAAACGATGAATTGACAAGCAGTAATTGAACTGAGTTTATTATTATGTATTATTTATTATTTGTGTAACACGCATTTCAATTGCTTATATACTTGAAAACTAGTCGCTTCATGAGGAAACAACTATCTGCACAGCACATAAGCCTGGCAGGTTCTTTGCTCGGGAGCTAGATTTCAAGTATATTTTGTAAACCCAACGTCTACGAGAGACGATGAATTGACAAGCAGCAATTGAACTGAGTTTACTAGATTTTTGCCAATTTGGCCTACATTATAGATATATTGAGATATAAATCAGAGCTTTCGGAGTATAACACTAGGATATGGATACATGGATATCTACATAATTTGATATTATGAAAGGATCACTGGGTGTATAAAAGATTGAAACAACAGTAGTTTTATGGAAAGACAATAAAGTGAATATATCAAAATTGAATTCATACCTGGTGTTTAAAACAAACGCAATATTAAGTTAACTGATGAAAAAAGATTAATTTCGTGTTAAAGTAGTCATTGGTCGGTGTTGTGTAGTTTTGCCGTTGACGTAGTCATCTGTGTAGAGTCTCCGTGTTACGCCGAGTGTTCGAGTCGTGTGTGTCTCCGAATGTCCGAGACGCCGAGTCGTCGAGGGAGGCTGCCCGAGAGAGAGAGAGTGAGAGTTGTGTGTCCGAATGGTGTGTGTGTGTGTGCGTGGCGTTTATATAAGGATGCGATTGTCTTATCCCCACTCCATGATTGTTACGTAATGTCGGAGTTGATTTTTCGTGTTCGTTACGTAATTTGCATATGCGCGCATATTTATATTGTGCTTTTCGCATGTTATCGTTGGGTTTTTGGTAAATCTGATATGATGAATGTGTTTCTTTCGTTGGATATTATGTTATTACTCTTTTTGCGCATAGTTTTAGCAGTGATTTCATGTTGTTTGACCAAATGTCGTGTAGTGCGCATGTGTGTATACTTTTGTGTCGTTTTTGCATATTGCTGTTAGTCTTTTGGCAACTTTGGTACGAGAAAGGTGTTTCGTTTGTTTTGAGCTATTGTGTTCTTCTTGTTGCGCATAGTTTCGGCACTAGATTTTGGCATTTAAGTAAGTATTGGGTTTGTGCGCATTCGTTGTTGAGAATATCGTAGGCATTTTTGTATAGAGTAATGTTCGGTTGCGTAATACTTGTGTTGCATAATAATTGTGTTACATTCCTTACCATATATGGGCATGTTTTAGTGTACGGCTTCTCGGAAAGATATGTTATCTAATAGTTGATAGATGTTGGTTGCTGATGATTTTTTAGTATTATGTAATATGTTTTAATAGTGTTTGAGTTTTAACACCCAAGTATGTTCATTTTGGTATATTCATTCTATAAATTTATTTAAGTATTACAAGAGTATATTATTTATATATTACACACACTTAATACCTACGTAAAATTTAACTGGGAAGTAATTTAGAATTTCAAAAATCTTATTATATACATGTATACAAAAATCGTTGTACTTTTTATGAATATTGTCTATTACTTATCTTTATATACCTACGTCCTAATCCAGAGAGCAATTTTTTGTTTAAAAATGTAACTATTACACTATAATCACTTATACTATTAGTAAAAAGTAAATATATTAATATTATAAGAAAAAAATGCTGTCACAGATATATATATAGGTGTCAGACTTACCTGCTCCAATTTAATGATTTTATTATCATTTTGACTGAAAAATTATGGCGAATTGAATCAATTATATACACACCTTATTCCTACGTAAAATTTAACGGGGATGTACTTTAGATTTCAACAATCATTTTATATACAAAAGTATACAAAAATCGTTGTACTTTTTATGAATATTGTCTATTACTTATCTTTATATACCTACGTCCTAACCCAGAGAGCAATTTTTTGTGTTTAAAAATGTAACTATTACACTATAATCACTTATACTATTAGTAAAAAGTAAATATATTAATATTATAATAAAAAAATGCTGTCACAGATATATATAAGTGTCAGACTTACCTGCTCAAATTTAATGATATTATAATCATTTTGATTGAAAAATTATTGCGAATTGAATCAAGCATATACACACATAATACCTATGTAAAATTTAACTGGAAGTAATTTAGAATTTCAAAAATCTTTTTATATACAAATGTATACAAAATCGTTGTGCTTTTTTATGATATTGTCTAATACTTATCTTTATGTACCTACGTCCTACCCCCGAGAGCAATTTTTTGTTTAAAAATGTAACTATTACATTATAATCACTTATACTATTAGTAAAAAGTAAATTTATAAATATTATCTTAAAAAATGTTGCCTGCCATACATAAAAATATCATACTACATGTTCCAATTTAAAGCTTTAAAAAATCATTATGATTGAAAAATTATCGCGAATTGAATCAAGCATATACACACAGAATACCTACGTAAAGTTTAACTAGGATGTACTTTAGATATCACAATCATTTTATATACAAATTATACAAAAATCATTGTACTTTTTATGAATTTTGTCTAATACTTATATTTATGTACCTACGTCCTATCCCAGAGAGCAATTTTTTGTTTAAAAATGTAACTATTACATTATAATCACTTATACTATTAGTTAAAAGTAAATATATTAATATTATAATAAAAAAATGGTGTCACAGATATATATAATTCTCAGTCTTACATGCTCCAATTTAATGATTTTATAATCATTTTGATTGAAAAATTATCGCGAATTGCATCAAACATATACACACTTAATACCTACGTAAAATTTAACTGGGAAGTAATTTAGAATTTCAAAAATCTTATTATATACAAATGTATACAAAAATCGTTGTACTTTTTATGAATATTGTCTATTACTTATCTTTATATACCTACGTCCTAATCCAGAGAGCAATTTTTTGTTTAAAAATGTAACTATTACACTATAATCACTTATACTATTAGTAAAAAGTAAATATATTAATATTATAAGAAAAAAATGCTGTCACAGATATATATATAGGTGTCAGACTTACCTGCTCCAATTTAATGATTTTATTATCATTTTGACTGAAAAATTATGGCGAATTGAATCAATTATATACACACCTTATTCCTACGTAAAATTTAACGGGGATGTACTTTAGATTTCAACAATCATTTTATATACAAAAGTATACAAAAATCGTTGTACTTTTTATGAATATTGTCTATTACTTATCTTTATATACCTACGTCCTAACCAGAGAGGCAATTTTGTTTAAAAATGTAACTATTACACTATAATCACTTATACTATTAGTAAAAAGTAAATATATTAATATTATAATAAAAAAATGCTGTCACAGATATATATAAGTGTCAGACTTACCTGCTCAAATTTAATGATATTATAATCATTTTGATTGAAAAATTATCGCGAATTGAATCAAGCATATACACACATAATACCTATGTAAAATTTAACTGGGAAGTAATTTAGAATTTCAAATCTTTTTTTATATACAAATGTATACAAAATCGTTGTGCTTTTTAATGAATATTGTCTAATACTTATCTTTATGTACCTACGTCCTACCCCAGAGCACTTTTTTTGTTTAAAAATGTAACTATTACATTATAATCACTTATACTATTAGTAAAAGTAATTTATAAATATTATTCTAAAAAATGTTGCCTGGCATACATAAAAATATCATACATACATGTTCCAATTTAAAGCTTTAAAAAATCATTATGATTGAAAAATTATCGCGAATTGAATCAAGCATATACACACAGAATACCTACGTAAAGTTTAACGGGGATGTACTTTAGATTTCAACAATCATATTATATACAAAAGTATACAAAAATCATTGTACTTTTTATGAATTTTGTCTAATACTTATATTTATGTACCTACGTCCTAACCCAGAGAGCAATTTTTTGTTTAAAAATGTAACTATTACATTATAATCACTTATACTATTAGTTAAAAGTAAATATATTAATATTATAATAAAAAAATGCTGTCACAGATATATATAAGTGTCAGACTTACCTGCTCAAATTTAATGATATTATAATCATTTTGATTGAAAAATTATCGCGAATTGCATCAAACATATACACACTTAATACCTACGTAAAATTTAACTGGGAAGTAATTTAGATTTCAAAAATCTTATTATATACAATGTATACAAAATCGTTGTACTTTTTATGAATATTGTCTATTACTTATCTTTATATACCTACGTCCTACCCCAGAGATCAATTTTTTGTTTAAAAATGTAACTATAACATTAATAATCACTTATACTATTAGTAAAAAGTAAATATATTAATATTATAATAAAAAAATGCTTCACAGATATATATAAGTGTCAGACTTACCTGCTCAAATTTAATGATATTATAATCATTTTGATTGAAAAATTATCGCGAATGAATCAAGCAATACACACATAATACCGATGTAAAATTTAACTGGGAAGTAATTTAGAATTTCAAAAATCTTTTTATATACAAATGTATACAAAATCGTTGTGCTTTTTATGAATATTGTCTAATACTTATCTTTATGTACCTACGTCCTACCCCAGAGAGCAATTTTTTGTTTAAAAAAATGTAACTATTACATTATAATCACTTACTATTAGTAAAAAGTAAATTATAAATATTATCTTAAAAAAATGTTGCCTGGCATACATAAAATATCATACATACATGTTCCAATTTAAAGCTTTAAAAAATCATTATGATTGAAAAATTATCGCGAATTGAATCAAGCATATACACACAGAATACCTACGTAAAGTTTAACGGGGATGTACTTTAGATTTCAACAATCAATTTATACAACAGTATACAAAAATCATTGTACTTTTTATGATTTTGTCTAATACTTATATTTATGTACCTACGTCCATCCCAAGAGCAATTTTTTGTTTAAAAATGTAACTATTACATTTCTCATATACTATTAGTTAAAAGTAAATATATTAATATTATAATAAAAAAATGCTGTCACAGATATATATAAGTGTCAGACTTACCTGCTCAAATTTAATGATATTATAATCATTTTGATTGAAAAATATCGCGAATTGCATCAAACTATACACCTTAATACCTACGTAAAATTTAACTGGGAAGTAATTTAATGATCAAAAATCTTATTATATACAAATGTATACAAAAATCGTTGTACTTTTTATGAATATTGTCTATTACTTATCTTTATATACCTACGTCCTAACCCAGAGAGCAATTTTTTGTTTAAAAATGTAACTATAACATTATAATCACTTATATTATTAATAAAAAGTAAATTTATAAATATTATCATAAAAAAATGCTGTCACAGATATATATAAGTGTCGGAGGATACATGCTCCAATTTAAAGATTTTATAATCATTTTGATTGAAAAATTAACGTGAATTGAATCAAGCATATACACACCTTATCCCTTGGTAAAATTTAACGGGGATGTACTTTAGAATTTCAAATATAATTTTATATACAAAAGTATACAATAATCGTTGTACTTTTTATGAATATTGTCTAATACTTATCTTTATGTACCTACGTCCTACCGTAAAGAGCATTTTTTTGATTAAAAATGTAACTATTAAATTATAGTCTCTTATACTATTAGTAAAAATAAATTTATATATATTATCATAAAAACTTTCTGTCTGGGATACATAGAAATTTCATACATACATGCTCCAATTTAAAGATTTTATAATCATTTTGATTGAAAAATTATCGCGAATTGAATCAAGCATATACACAACTTAGATTAATATAAAATTTAACGGGGATGTACTTTAGATTTCAACAATCATTTTATATACAAAAGTATACAAAAATCATTGTACTTTTTATGAATATTGTCTAATACTTTTATTTATGTACCTACGTCCTACTCCAGAGAGCATTTTTTTGTTTAAAAATGTAACTATTACATTATAATCACTTATACTATTAGAAAAAAGTAAATTTATAAATATTATCATAAAAAATTTCTGTAACACTTATATATAATTATCAGTCTTACTTGCTCCAATTTAAAGATTTTATAATCATTTTGACTGAAAAATTAACGCGAATTGAATCAAGCATATACAGACCTTATTACTACGTAAAATTAACTGGGTATGTACTTTAGAATTTCAAAAATCATTGTATATACAAAAGTATAAAAAAACTTTTGTACTTTTGATGAATATTGTCTAATATTATCTGTATGTACCTAGTTCCTACCCAGAGAAGCAAGTTTTGTTTAAAAATGTAAAATACTATAACATTATAATCACTTTTGCTTTAGTAAAAAAGTAAATATATTATTATTATAATAAAAAAATGCTTCACAGATATATATAAGTGTCGGAGGATACATGCTCCAATTAAAGATTTTATAATCATTTTGATTGAAAATTAACGCGAATTGAATCAAGCATACACACCTTATCCCTTGGTAAAATTTAACGGGGATGACTTTAGAATTCAAATATAATTTTATATACAAAAGTATACAAATATCGTTGTACTTTTTATGAATATGTCTAATAAACTTATTTATGTACCTACGTCCTACCGCAAAGAGCATTTTTTTGTTTAAAAATGTAACTATTAAATTATAATCACTTATACTATTAGTAAAAATAAATTTATAAATATTATCATAAAAACTTTCTGTCTGGGATACATAAAAATTTCATACATACATGCTCCAATTTAAAGATTTTATAATCATTTAAATTGAAAAATTATCGCGAATTGAATCAAGCATATACACAATTTAGAACTACGTAAAATTTAACGGGGATGTACTTTAGATCTCAACAATAATTTTATATACAAAAGATACAAAAATCGTTGTACTTTTTATGAATAGTGTCTAATACTTATATTTATGTACCTACGTCCTACCCAGGGAGCAATTTTATGTTTAAAATGACTATTACACTATAATCACTTATACTATTAGTAAAAAGTAAATTTATAAATATTATTATAAAAAAATGCTGTGCAGATATATATAATGTCAGACTTACATGCTCCAAGGAAAAGATTTTATAATCATTTTGACTGAAAAATTAACGCGAATTGAATCAAGCATATACAGACCTTATTTCTACGAAATTTAAAACTGGGATGTACTTTAGAATTTCAAAAATTTTTTATTTACAAAGTGTCTAAACAAAGCGTTGTACTTTTTATGATATTTTCTAATGTTTATCCTTATGTACCTTCGTCTTACCCTGAGAGCAATGTTTTGTTTAAAAAATGTACTAAACACTAGAATCACTCATTACTATAGTAAAAAGTACATTTTTAAATATTATCATTAAAAAAATGCGTCACAGATATATATAATTGTCAGACTTACATGCTCCAATTTAAAGATTTTATAATCATTTTGACTGAAAAATTAACGCGAATTGAATCAAGCATATACACAACTTATAACTACGTAAAATTTAACGGGGATGTACTTTAGATTTCAACAATCATTTTATATACAAAAGTATACAAAAATCGTTATACTTTTTATGAATATTGTCTAATACTTATATTTATGTACCTACGTCCTACCCCAGAGAGCAATTTTTTGTTTAAAAATGTAACTATTACACTATAATCACTTATACTATTAGTAAATAGTAAATTTATGAATATTATCATAAAAACTTTCTGTCTGGGATACATAAAAATTTCATACATACATGCTCCAATTTAAAACCTTATAATCATTTTGATTGAAAAATTATCGCGAATTGAAACTAGCATATACACACATAATACCTACGTAAAATTTAACTGGGAGGTAATTGAGAATTTCAAAAATCATTTTATTTACAAAAGTGTATAACAAGCGTTGTACTTTTTATGAATATTGTATAATACTTATATTTATGTACCTACGTCCTACCCCAGAAAGAATTTTTTTGTTTAAAAATGTAACTATTACATTATAATCACTTATAATATTAGTATAAAGTAAATTTATAAATATTATCATAAAAACTTTCTGTCTGGGATACATAAAAAATTCATACATACATGCTCCAATTTAAAGATTTTATAATCATTTTGATTGAAAAATTATCGCGAATTGAATCAAGCATATACACAACTTAGAACTACGTAAAATTTAACGGGGATGTACTTTAGATCTCAACAATCATTTTATATACAAAAGTATACAAAAATCGTTTTACTTTTTATGAATATTGTCTATTACTTATCTTTATGTACCTACGTCTTACCCCAGAGAGCAATTTTATGTTTAAAAATGTAACTATTAAATTATAATCACTTATACTATTAGTAAAAATAAATTTATAAATATTATCATAAAAACTTTCTGTCTGGGATACATAAAAATTTCATACATACATGCTCCAATTTAAAGATTTTATAATCATTTTGATTGAAAAATTATCGCGAATTGAATCAAGCATATACACAATTTAGAACTACGAAAAATTTAACGGGGATGTACATTAGATCTCAACAATAATTTTATATACAAAAGTATACAAAAATCGTTGTACTTTTTATGAATAGTGTCTAATACTTATATTTATGTACCTACGTCCTACCCCAGAGAGCAATTTTATGTTTAAAAATGTAACTATTACACTATAATCACTTATACTATTAGTAAAAAGTAAATTTATAAATATTATTATAAAAAAATGCTGTCGCAGATATATTTAATTGTCAGACTTACCTGCTCCAATTTAAAGATTTTATAATCATTTTGACTGAAAAATTAACGCGAATTGAATCAAGCATATACAGACCTTATTTCTACGTAAAATTTTACTGGGATGTACTTTAGAATTTCAAAAATCATTTTATATACAAAAGTGTATAAAAATCGTTGTACTTTTTATGAATATTGTCTAATACTTATATTTATGTACCTACGTCTTACCCCAGAGAGCAATGTTTTGTTTTTTAAAAATGTAACTATAACATTTATCACTTTTTGCTTTTAGTAAAAAGTAAATATAATCATTATTAAATAAAAAAATGCTTTCACTGATATATATAAGTGTCGGACTTACATGCTCCAATTTAAAGATTTTATAATCATTTTGACTGAAAAATTAACGCGAATTGAATCAAGAATATACAGACCTTATTACTACGTAAAATTTAATGGGGATGTACTTTAGATTTCAACAATCATTTTATATACAAAAGTATCCAAAAATCGTTTTACTTTTTATGAATATTGTCTAATACTTATCTTTATGTACCTACGTCCTACCCCAGAGAGCAATTTTTTGTTTAAAAATGTAACTATTACACTATAATCACTTATACTATTAGTAAAAAGTAAATATATTAATATTATAATAAAAAAATGCTGTCACAGATATATATAAGTGTCAGACTTACCTGCTCCAATTTAAAGATTTTATAATCATTTTGATTGAAAAATTATCGCGAATTGAATCAAGCATATACACAACTTAGAACTACGTAAAATTTAACTGGGATGTACTTTAGAATTTCAAAAATCATTTTATTTACAAAAGTGTATAACAAGCATTGTACTTTTTATGAATATTTTCTAATTTTTATCCTTATGTACCTTCGTCTTACCCCTGAGAGCAATGTTTTGTTTAAAAATGTAACTATAACATTATAATCACTTTTGCTTTTAGTAAAAAGTAAATATATTAATATTATAATAAAAAAATGCTTTCACAGATATATATAAGTGTCAGGCTTACATGCTCCAATTTAAAGATTTTATAATCATTTTGACTGAAAAATTAACGCGAATTGAATCAAGCATATACAGACCTTATTACTACGTAAAATTTAACTGGGATGTACTTTAGAATTTCAAAAATCATTTTATATACAAAAGTATAAAAAAATTGTTGTACTTTTGATGAATATTGTCTAATACTTATCTTTATGTACCTACGTCCTACCCCAGAGAGCAATGTTTTGTTTAAAAATGTAACTATAACATTATAATCACTTTTGCTTTTAGTAAAAAGTAAATATATCATTATTATAATAAAAAAATGCTTTCACAGATATATATAAGTGTCAGACTTACATGCTCCAATTTAAAGATTTTATAATCATTTTGATTGAAAAATTATCGCGAATTGAAACAAGCATATCCACACATAATACCTACGTAAAATTTAACTGGGAGGTAATTTAGAATTTCAAAAATCATTTTATTTACAAAAGTGTATAACAAGCGTTGTACTTTTTATGAATAGTGTCTAATACTTATCTTTATGTACCTACGTCCTACCCCAGAGAGCAATTTTTTGTTTAAAAATGTAACTATTACACTATAATCACTTATACTATTAGTAAATAGTAAATTTAAATATTATCATAAAAACTTTCTGTCTGGGATACATAAAAATTTCATACATACATGCTCCAATTTAAAATTTTATAATCATTTTGATTGAAAAATTATCGCGAATTGAAACAGCATATACACACAAATACCTACGTAAAATTTAACTGGGATGTACTTTAGAATTTCAAAAATAATTTATTACAAAAGTGTATAACAAAATCGTTGTACTTTTTATGAATATTGTTTAATACTTATATTTATGTACCTACGTCCTACCCCAGAGAGCAATTTTTGTTTAAAAATGTAACTATAACAATATAATCACTTTTGCTTTTAGTAAAAAGTAAATAAATTTATAATATTATAATAAAAAAATGCTTTCACAGATATATATAAGTGTCAGACTTACATGCTCCAATTTAAAGATTTTATAATCATTTTGATTGAAAAATTAACGCGAATTGAATCAAGCATATACACACCTTATCCCTACGTAAAATTTAACGGGGATGTACTTTAGAATTTCAAATATCATTTTATATACAAAAGTATACAAAAATCGTTGTACTTTTATGAATATTGTCTAATACTTATCTTTATGTACCTACGTCCTACCCCAGAGAGCATTTTTTTGTTTAAAAATGTAACTATTAAATTATAATCACTTATACTATTAGTAAAAAGTAAATTATAAATATTATCATAAAAACTTTCTGTCTGGGATACATAAAAATTTCATACATACATGCTCCAATTTAAAGATTTTATAATCATTTTGATTGAAAAATTATCGCGAATTGAATCAAGCATATACACATTTAGAACTACGTAAAATTTAACGGGGATGTACTTTAGATTTCAACAATAATTTTATATACAAAAGTATACAAAAATCGTTGTACTTTTTATGAATAGTGTCTAATACTTATATTTATGTACCTACGTCCTACCCCAGAGAGCAATTTTATGTTTAAAAATGTAACTATTACACTATAATCACTTATACTATTAGTAAAAAGTAAATTTATAAATATTATTATAAAAAAATGCTGTCGCAGATATATATAATTGTCAGACTTACATGCTCCAATTTAAAGATTTTATAATCATTTTGACTGAAAAATTAACGCGAATTGAATCAAGCATATACAGACCTTATTTCTACGTAAAATTTAACTGGGATGTACTTTAGAATTTCAAAAATCATTTTATTTACAAAAGTGTATAACAAGCATTGTACTTTTTATGAATATTTTCTAATTTTTATCCTTATGTACCTTCGTCTTACCCCTGAGAGCAATGTTTTGTTTAAAAATGTAACTATAACATTATAATCACTTTTGCTTTTAGTAAAAAGTGAATATATTAATATTATAATAAAAAAATGCTTTCACAGATATATATAAGTGTCAGGCTTACATGCTCCAATTTAAAGATTCTATAATCATTTTGACTGAAATTTAACGCGAATTGAATCAAGCAATACAGGACCTTAGTGACTACGTAAAATTTAAACGGGGGTACTTTAGAATTTCAAAAATCATTTTATATACAAAAGTATAAAAAAAAATTGTTGTACTTTTGATGAATATTGTCTAATACTTATCTTTATGTACCTACGTACTACCCCACGAGAGCAATGTTTTGTTTTTAAAAATGTAACTATACATTATAATCACTTTGTTTTAGTAAAAAGTAAATATATCATTATTATAATAAAAAAATGCTATCATGATATATATAAGTGTCGGACTTACATGCTTCCAATTTAAAGATTTTATAATCATTTGACTGAAAAATTAACGCGAATTGAATCAAGCATATACAGACCAATTTACTACGTAAAATTTAACTGGGATGAACTTTAGATTTCAAACAATCATTTTTATATACAAAATATACAAAAATCGTTGTACTTTATGAATAGTGTCTAATATTATCCTTATGGACCTACTGTCCTACCC
The DNA here is from genome assembly GCA_008086715.1 of Sitobion miscanthi. Lineage (NCBI taxonomy): Eukaryota > Metazoa > Arthropoda > Insecta > Hemiptera > Aphididae > Sitobion > Sitobion miscanthi. The sequence continues at coordinate 23,512 of SSSL01000542.1, forward strand.
CAGAGAGCAATTTTTTGTTTAAACAATGAAACTATTACATTATAATCACTTATACTATAGTAAAAATAAATTTATAAATATTATCATAAAAACTTTCTGTCTGGGATACATAAAAATTTCATACATACATGCTCCCATTTAAAGATTTTATAATCATTTTGATTGAAAAAATATATCGCGAATTGAATTAAGCATATACACAACTTAGTAGAACTACGTAAAATTTAACGGGGATGACTTTAGATTTCAACAATCATTTTATATACGAAAGTATACAAAAATCTTTATACTTTTATGAATATTGTCTATATTTATCTTTATGTATTACGTCCACCGCAAAAGAGCATTTTTTGTTTAAAAATGAAACTATCAACATTATAATCACATATACTATTAGTAAAAAGTAAAATAAATTTATAAATATTATCATAAAAAAAATGCTGTCAAGATATATATATTGTCATCTTACATGCTCCAATTAAAGATTTTATAATCATTTTGATTGAAAAATTATCGCGAATGGAATCAAGCATATACACAACTTAGAACTACGTAAAATTTAACGGGGATGTACTTTAGATTTCAACAATCATTTTATATACAAAAGTATACAAAAATCATTGTACTTTTTATGAATATTGTCTAATACTTATCTTTAGTACCTACGTCCTACCCCAAGACCAATTTTTTTGTTTCAAAATGTAACTATTACACTATAAATCACTTATACTATTAGTAAAAAGTAAATTTATAAATATTATCATAAAAAACTTTCTGTCTGGGATACATAAAAAATTCATACATACATGCTCAATTTAAGATTTTATAATCATTTTGATTGAAAATTATCGCGAATTGAATTAAGCATATACACACTTAGAACTACGTAAAATTTAACGGGGATGTACTTAGATTTCAACAATCATTTTATATACAAAAGTATACAAAAATCGTTGTACTTTTTATGAATAGGTCTAATACTTATATTATGTACCTACGTCCTACCCCAGAGAGCAATTTTTTTTAAAAATGTAACTATTACACATAATCACTTATACTATTAGTAAAAAGTAAATTTATAAATATTATTTAAAAAATTCTGTCGCAGATATAATAATTGTCAGACTTACATGCTCCAATTTAAAGATTTATAATCATTTTGACTGAAAAATTAACGCGAATTGAATCATACATATACAGACATTATTACTACGTAAAATTTAACTGGGATGTACTTTAGAATTTCAAAAATCATTTTATTTACAAAAGTGTATAACAAGCGTTGTACTTTTTATGAATATTTTCTAATTTTTATCTTTATGTACCTACATCTTACCCCAGAGAGCAATGTTTGGTTGTTTAAAAATGTAACTATAACATTATAATCACTTTTGCTTTAGTAAAAAGTAAATTATATTAATATTATAATAAAAAAAATGCTGTAACGATATATATAAGTGTCAGGACATACATGCTCCAATTTAAAGATTTTATAATCATTTGACTGAAAATTTAACGCGAATGAATCAAGCATATTATACAGACCTTATACTACGTAAAATTTACATGGAATGTACTTAGATTTCAAAAATCATTTTATATACAAAAGTATAAAAAATTGTTGTACTTTTGATGAATATGTCTAATATTATTCTTTTATGTACCTACGTCCTACCCCAGAAAGCATTTTTTTGTTTAAAAATGTAACTATTACATTATAATCACTTATAATATTAGTATAAAGTAAATTTATAAATATTATCATAAAAACTTTCTGTCTGGGATACATAAAAAATTCATACATACATGCTCCAATTTAAAGATTTTATAATCATTTTGATTGAAAAATTATCGCGAATTGAATCAAGCATATACACAACTTAGAACTACGTAAAATTTAACGGGGATGTACTTTAGATCTCAACAATCATTTTATTTACAAAAGTGTATAATAAGCGTTGTACTTTTTATGAATATTGTCTAATACTTATATTTATGTATACGTCCTACCCCAGAGAGCATTTTTTGTTTAAAAATTGTGTAACTATTACACTATAATCACTTATACTATTAGTAAATAGTAAATATGAATATTATCATAAAAACTTTCTGTCTGGGATACATAAAAATTTCATACATACATGCTCCAATTTAAAACCTTATAATCATTTTGATTGAAAAATTATCGCGAATTGAAACTAGCATATACACACATAATACCTACGTAAAATTTAACTGGGAGGTAATTGAGAATTTCAAAAATCATTTTATTTACAAAAGTGTATAACAAGCGTTGTACTTTTTATGAATATTGTATAATACTTATATTTATGTACCTACGTCCTACCCCAGAGAGCATTTTTTTGTTTAAAAATGTAACTATAACATTATAATCACTTTTGCTTTTAGTAAAAAGTAAATATATCAATATTATAATATAAAAATGCTTTCACAGATATATATAAGTGTCAGACTTACATGCTCCAATTTAAAGATTATATAAAAATTTTGACTGAAAAATTAACGCGAAATGAAATCAAGCTATACACACCTTATTACTACGAAAATTTAACGGTGAGTACTTTAGATTTTCACAAAACAATTAATTATATACAAAGTATAAAAAAATCGTTGTACTTTTGATGAATATTGTCTAATATTTATTTATGTACCTACGTCCTAACGGCAAAGAGCATTTTTTGTTTTTTAAAAAATGTAACTATTACATTAAATCACTTATAATATTAGTATAACGTAAATTTATAAATATTATCATAAAAACTTTCTGTCTGGAATACATAAAAATTTCATACATACATGCTCCAATTTAAAAATTTTATAATCATTATGATTGAAAAATTATCGCGAATTGAATCAAGCATATACACAACTTAGAACTACGTAAAATTTAACGAGGATGTACTTTAGAATTTCAAAAATTAATTTATATACAAAAGTATAAAAAAATCGTTGTACTTTTGATGAATATTGTCTAATACTTATATTTATGTACCTACGTCTTACCCCAGAGAGCAGTTTTTGTTAAAAAAAATGTAACTATAAACATTATAATCACTTATACGATGGTAAAAAGTAAGTTTGATAATACTATCATAAAAAAATGCTGTATGGGAGTATATAAAAGTTTCAGACTTACATTATCCAATTTGAAGTTTTGGATTTTTATATTCATTTGACTGAAAAAATTAACGCGAATTGAATCAAGCATATACACAACCTTAAAACTACGTAAAATTTTAACAGGGATGTACTTTAGATTTCAAACAATCATTTTAATACAAAAGTATCAATAATCGTTGTACTTTTGATGAAATTGTCTAATACTTATATTTAGTGCCTACGTCCTTTCCAGAAAGCATTATTTGTGTATTAAAATGTAACTATTTAAAATTATAATCACTTATACTATCTGTTACAAAAGTAAATTTTACTAAATCTATCATTTCTATACTAACCAAAGAAAAATGCACAAGCAAACATACCTATGATATATATGTAATGTCAGACTTACATGTTCCAATTTAAAGATTTTATAATCATTTTGATTGGAAAATACATTCGCAAATTGAAATCAATCAACTATACACCAACCTTATTCCTACGTAAAATTTAACTAGGAGGTAATTTAGAATTTCAAAATCATTTTATTACCAAAAGTGTATAATAAAGCGTTGTACTTTTTATGAATATTGTTAATACTTATTATTTATGTATCTAGCCTACCCAGAGAGCATTTTTTTGTTCTAAAATGTAAACTATAACATTATAATCACTTTTGCTTTTAGTAAAAAGTAAATATATCAATATTTATAATATAAAAATGCTTCACAAGATATATATAAGTGTCAGACTACATGCTCCAATTTAAAGATATATATAAACATTTTGGACACTGAAAAATTAACGCGAATTGAATCCAGCATATACAAACCTTATACTACCGTAAAATTTAACTGGTGATGTACTTTAGATTTCAAACAATTAATTTATATACAAAGTATAAAAAAAGCGTTGTGTATTTTGATGAATATTGTCTAATACTTATATTTATGACCTACGTACTACCGCAAAGAGCATTTTTTTTGTTTTAAAAATGTAAAACTATTCACATCTATATAATCACTTATAATATTAGTAAAACGTAAATATTTATAAATATTATCAAAAAACTTCTGTCTGGAATACATAAAATTCATACATACATGCTCCAATTTAAAAATTTTATAATCATTATGATTGAAAAATTATCGCGAATTGAATCAAGCATAACACAACTTAGAAACTACGTAAAATTTAACGAGGGATGTACTTTAGAATTTCAAAAATTAATTTATATACAAAAGTATAAAAAATCGTTGTACTTTGATGAATATTGTCTAATACTATATTTTATGTACCTACGTCTTACCCAAGAGCAGTTTTTGTTTTTAAAAAATGTAACTATTACATTATAATCACTTATACTATCTATAAAAAGTAAGTTTGATAATACTATCATAAAAAAATGCTGTCTGGGATATATAAAAGTTTCATACTTACATTATCCAATTTAATGATTTTATAATCATTTTGACTGAAAAATTATCGCGAATTGAATCAAGCATATACACACCTTATTCCTACGTAAAATTTAACTGGGATGTACTTTAGAATTTCAAAAATTATTTTATATACAAAAGTATAAAAAAATCGTTGTACTTTTGATGAATATTGTCTAATACTTATCTTTATGTACCTACGTCCTACCCCAGAGAGCA